>VZZY01017213.1:553205-627204 GCA_013400335.1 Eurystomus gularis
CCCAGCCCACCGCCCCCGAACCCGGCCTGTGTGGGCAGGGCGGCCCGGCCCGGCCCTCCCGTCAGCAGCTGCGGGGGGTGAGCCGGGCGGGAGCTGCGCACCCCCTGAAGGCGGCTGTTGGCAGAGCCTGCGCGCACCGGCGTGTCTGCCCTGCTAAAAGTGACAAAACGTGCGTTTATCAGCCGAGGTTTGGGTTTGAAAGGGTCGTTTGGCCCTGCCCGTTACAGCCTCCACTCCGCTGACGCAAAGATCTCGCCCTCATCATAGAATCACGGACTGGTTGGGGTGGAAAGGGACATTTCAAGGACATCTAGTCCAACCCCCCTGCAGTGAGCAGGGACACCTGCAACTAGAGCAGGTTGCTCAGAGCACCGGCCAGCCTCACCTGGAATGGTTCCAGGGATGGGGCATCGACCACCTCTCTGGGCAACCTGGGCCAGGGTCTCACCACCCTCAGTATAAAAAATTCCTTCCTTCTGTCTAGTCTAAATCGCCCTCTTTTAGTTTAAAACCATCACCCCTCATCCTGTCACAACAGGCCCTGCTAAAAAGTCTGTTCCCATCTTTCTGATAGGGCCTCTTCAGATACTGAAAGGCCACAAGAAGGTCTCCCCAGTCTTCTCTTCTCCAGGCTGAACAACCCCAACTCTCTCAGTCTGGTCTCACAGCAGAGGGGTTCCAGCCCTCTGGCTATTTCTGTGGCCTCCTCTGGCCCCGCTCCACCAGGTCCATGTCTCTCCCGTGCTGAGGACTCCAGAGCTGGACCCAGCACTGCAGGGGGGTTTCCCCACAGCAGAGCGGAGCAGAGGGGCAGAATCCCCTCCCTGACCCTGCTGCCCACACTGCTGGGGATGCAGCCCAGGATGCCATTGGCTTCTGGCCTGCAAGCACACGTTGCTGGGTCATGTCCATCCATTTTCATCTACCAGCACCCACAAGTCCTTCTTTGTGGGGCTGCTCTCAATCCCTTCATCCCCCAGCCTGTGTTGATACTGGAGTTTGCCCTGCCTTATGTGCAGAACCTTGCGCTTTGCCCTGTTGAAACTCATGAGGTTAACAGAGGCTCACTTCTCAAGCTTGTCTAGCTCCTTCTGAGTGGCATCCCTTCCCTTCAGCATGTCAAATTGGTTGGATGGTTGCATTCAGAAGCTAGTGGTCAATGACTCAAAGTCCAGGTGGAGATATGTGACAAGTGACATCCCTCAGAAGTCTGTACTGTGACCAGTGCTGTTTAGTAAGGTTACTTTCTGCTTTTATGTGAAAAAGTATTTTGCAGAGTCCCGGGATAGTGACCTCACACATGGCACCTATCCCACACTGCAGAAGGGAGGCACAGAGGGAAGCTGCCCCAGCTGGAGCATGGCTGGAAGATGAAGATATTCCCAATATTTCATTGACTCACCCGCCATGGAAACATTCCCATGAGTGGACCGAAGACAATTTAACCACAGAATAAATAAAACATGTTACAGCAATTAAAATTATTGGGTCATGATCTTAAAAGAGGCATAGTAATCACAGCTCCCTTAGAAGTTAATAGGATTTGGGCACATTAAACCCTTTTCAAGATGAAATCTCTAATTAACTCTAAGGGCCCCGTCATGGCATATCTGGTTTGTACTGGGCGTGGGTAATTCCTCCAGCGTGAACAGACCCGCTTTAGGCAGGCAGCACTGTTGTCTGCGTGCTTGCAAATGGGAGGAAACATTTAGCAACCAAACAATTGTTTATTAATTATCCGTAATCCCATTGTTAATTGTTTGCAGCCTAGATAGTGCATATATATATGTATTTCATGTCTGCAGCATTCTTTGTTTCTAGAACATAATTTATCACCCGCACCAAATTATGTTGTCTTGGTTTCCTGATCAGATGACTTCCCAAAAGACAGAGACAAGAAGGAACAGCCCAGGAAAACAGTAAACTTCAATAAAGAATCTCCAGAGGTCAAATCATCAGCACTAAAATTTGAGAAGCTTCTGCAATTTGTAAGCATCTTCCTGGACAATTAATGAAAGTAGATTCCTCCTGTTTGCCCTTCACAACATCTTATTAATTGTCCTTCTAGAATGATACATTAATGAGGCTTTTCTTTCATTGTTAGTTTGCCACATGTTGCTTTTATGCTTGGATTCATTATCCAAATGGAAGGAGCAGCTTTGGAGCCTGTATGGAGTGATTAGGGTTTTGCAGGAGCCAGCCGCACATAATGCCGCTGTCACCCATGAGACCATTCATGTTTGCAGGATGGAGACTAATGCTACTGAATTATGCTCAACGTGGAGGGTGGGCAGCCGGCTTTTCCCATCCACTGGATGTTCAAGCTGGGTCACAATCCTGTTTTTAAGGTCCCAGTCCCTAGGAGGCAGAGACTGCGAAGCCACCACTCTGTCCTACGTGCAAAGCAAAGTGTAGAAGTGCAATCCAGTGATGCGTTCTTGCAGTCAGCATGTTTGCAGAAGGCTGAGGATTGCTTTTTAGCCTGTGCAGCTCTTGATGTCTTCAGTGAAATCCAAAGTGGCTTCAGCTATTTTCAGCCTCTTCCCTTTCTTTTTGTTTTGTCAGAACCATAACGATTTGCTGGGGGCAAAGGCAATGCCTCCAACAGGGACACACAAACAGTAATTTTCTCTTCAAAAGGACTTTCCCTTCGCTCACACAACTCAATTTGCTGCTTGCCTCACATTGGCACACAAAAGAAAAAGTCTGTCCTTACCCTGTTGAGGGGTAGATGCTTGAAACATGAGATGTTTCCTCATGCGTAAGAGAAAAGAGTCAACTCAGCTTCATTTCTAACTCCCCGCCACATAGCACAGGGGAAAGTTTGGAAAGTGCACGTCAACAGCTACCTTTACAATTTGTGTCATTCTTACATCTACAAATGCATATACATTTATGTGCATATATGAATAAATCTGTATGCACTCTTGACTTCTTTATTAGTGGCCAAAATCACATCCTGTGTTTTTTTTTAAGCCAAGCCCCAATCCTGCTGTGACAGGACAATTAACCACCCTGTGGTGGAATATTCTAGCTTTGAGGAAGAAGCAGCTTTTTGCAGATGTGAAATCAGACGGAAATAAATTTAGATCATTTGTTTCAGCCTCCTCTAAACATCCATACCCAACAGGAACTGTCTGTGAGCACTGTCTCTGGCAATGCCACTCTCCCTCAGTTTGGCAGGTAACAAATTCTCTCAGAGGTAGCTTTCTTCTAACTTAAACTTAGACACGCAGTAGAGAACAGGATCCATCCTTCTGATAAAGCATATCATATATACAGACCTACAGGAATTTATAGACAAGCCTATTTCCTTCCATTTTCTTCTTCACCTCTGAGAACTCAAATCCATCCAATTCTTATCCCAGCAGCCAAGTCAACCACTGTTGCCAACCTCTATGAAAGTCTTAAGAGATTGGATTCTTTTTTTTCCCTTTTTAAAAAAAAAATATTTTATTTTGTTTGCAGGGAGTTGAAGTGCTGGCTAAAACAATGCTTTTTAAACAGGCCAACCTCCTCAAAATTGCTTGAAAAAGTTTGGCCCTGATATGGCTTCCTGTGGCTACCAATATATGTACTCAATACATATAATTTTCATTGATGTTTTATTATAAAATAATCATTAAGCCTATAAACAAGATGGGTTGAAGACAACACTTTTGATTTTTCAGCAGGCCCTGCATCAATCAGATTGTCTCAATATGGGACTTGGTGTCTCCTCTAATCAGTGAAGCTGTTTGGCAGTTCCCAACGTCAGTCAGATTTTTCTTGGTGTAGCCTGCTCAAGCACAGGGCACAAGTGAGGGCTTTGTGTTCCCTCATCTGACGTTACAATGTGTGTTAAAAACAGCACACAGCTTTTCTTGTGCATGGACACCAGCTTGAAGCTATTCAAAGTGCTGTAAAAGACCAACCTGACTTCATTTAAGCCAGCATTTGAAATTTACCAAGAGAGGTGCCAAGACAGATGGAGCTGGTAAGCCAGACCTGGGATGCTTTGCATTAGCCAAACTGTATTTGCACTGTAAGTCAGAGATATTCCTAAGTAAAGTAGTTCAAGATGTTTTTCATAACCATATCGTGAGTCTAAATCTCTTAACTAGTCCATAAAAACTTTGGACACCATATATTAATAACATAGTCTTTGCTTTTGTTTCTGTTTTACTCTTCCTCTCCCTTCATACTTCCTCTCCAGGCATTTCTTTCCAAGGGGACTTTGACTAAGCTTTGGTTTTGTTACATTCATCTGCGGTTTGTTGTCTGCCCAATTTTTTTCCCTCTTACCCTTGAGATTGAAATCATCCATCTTTTACACAGATGCCTTCCAGCAAAACGGACATTGGCTACTTTCCTCTTGCTGCCTGTCTACCCCAGCTCCCCAGGCTTCCCCCCTGCTGCAGGGCTCCATGGGCTCACCTTCCTCAGGAAGTCCTGGCTGGCTGCTCCACTGGCCCTCTGCTAAGGATGGCAAAGCCAGAGGGGACTCCAGACTGTCCTTCAGTGTCCATAAGGCACCTGCAAGTGGCAATGAGAAGAATTAAGTGTCGAGGTGCTCTACAGAAACCTGTACACGAAGTATTTCTGAGATGCTCTCCACCTCCTGTAGAAAATATTTGAAATCCAAACAGGCTGAAATGTATGCCTGGGTTATGAACCCCACCTTGTTCCTCTAAACTTCTATTCTCTAAGGTTCACGTCTCAGCGAAGCTGGTGAAGAGTCTAGGGCACAAGTCTTGTGAGGAGTAGCTGAGGAACGTGGGGTTGTTGAGCCTGGAGAAAAGGAGGCTCAGGGGAGACCTCCTTGCTCTCGACAGCTCCCTGAAAGGAGGCTGGAGCCAGATGGGCGTCGGTCTCTTCTCCCAAGGAAGAAGCAATAGGACAAGAGGAAACAGCTTTAAGGTGCACCAGGGGAGGTTTATACTGGACAGGAGGAACAAGTTATTCACTGAAAGAGGTTGTCAAGCCCTGGCCCAGGCTGCCCAGGGCAACGGTGGAGTCCCCATCCCTGGAGGGGTTTCAAAGCCATGGAGGTGTGGTGCTGAGGGATATGGTTTAGTGGTGCCCTGGCAGTGCTGGGTTAACGATTGGACTTTATGATCTTTTCCAACCCAAACAATTCTATGACTCTATGATTTATGGCCTCCTCTCTCCTGCCAACTCTCCACACAAGACAGGACAGCTTCTGGCCCTGCTTTCTGAGCTACCTACCTACCCCAAGCCTTGCAATTAGAAGATGGACTGCCCACGGCGTTAAGGTCTATATCTACATCGAAATGGCCGTTAAACGGGTTTAATGCAGCGCTTCTGGCCGCGGAGGCAGAGCCTTGGCTGAAGGTGGGTGGGGGGGCGGAACGTTGTGGCTGCGGAACGGGAGCGGCGGTGCCGCCGTGCCTGGGGAGCTCTCGGCTGCGCAGCACCGCCCGGAGCGAAGTCGCGTTACACTGGGGCGCGCATGGAGCCCGCGGCCGGCTCGGCNGGTGTGCGGAGCTCCGCGGGCCTTCGTTGCCCGGGCGCTGAGCGGGGGGACACCGTTAGGGCCTACCTCGCTGAGGCGAGGGGCCTGCAGCCCCTCGGGGGTCCCGCTCTCCCGCAGTGCCCGTTGTCCCGGCCTCCGACAGGATTTCCCCCTCCATGGCCTTGAGGAGCATCCTGGGGCGGATGTGATCGCGGGCACCCCGAGGCCGAGGGCCCAGGGAAGCGGGTCCCCGTCTCCCCCCAGCCCGCGGGAAGAGGTGCTGGAGGAGGAGGTTCTGATATAACGTGTTTCGTTATATTGGGGCTGCTGAGGGGGCTCGTCTGCCGCCCTGTGTGGAGAGCCGGTGGGGTTGTTGGGGAGCAGGGCTTTAGTTTGGGTCAAAAAAGACCTTTAAGTCTAAGCGTTAATGCTGAAATCACGGCTGGGAAACGCAAGTGCCTTAAACTTTGACTTCATCTTAATTTTGGGTACACTGAAAACATGGAGGTGTTTAATTCGGCTGTCATCTCATGTTGAAGTACTGCAGCAAAAATAGATAAAATTCATAGCCCTTCTCCACAAAGCTCCAGCTGTTCCAGAAATAACTGTGATTCCGCATCTATTCAGCTTGATTTCTTAAGCACCAAAATAGGGAGAATGTGGGGGGGAAAAAAGCTCTTAAGATACCATCAGAAAACAACTCCAGTTTTTTAATTGCCTGTTAGTCCTTAAAAACTGGTTTCAGTGGCTTAGATAGAATCACAGAATTGTCTAGATTGGAAAAGACCTTTAAGATCATCGAGTGCAGTCATTAACCTAACACTGACAAACCCTTGACTAAACTATATCTCTAAGTACTATGTCTATACATCTGTTAAATACCTCTAGGGATGGGGACTCCACCACTACCCTGGGCAACCTATTCCAATGCCTGATAATCCTTTCAGTAAAGAAATTCTCTATAGGATAGAGCAGATAGAGTATAGAATATAGGATACAATTGAATATTTGTACAGGTTCTAGGTTTGGTCTCTTTGTTCTTAATATAACTGCTGCTTTCCTTCACCAGTGTTACTTTTTGGGTTTCAGTTCACAGAAATGATGTCTCTCGATATATCTGACAGTGCTCAAATCTACTCTGCGTTTGTGGTGTACCTGGACCTCTTAGAAGGTAATTCAGTGAAGTGACTGTGTAGACATCCCAATAAATGTATTTGCCTTTAGGTGGTACTATGGTTTGTGCACAGGCAAGACCTTTCCTACAAAGTCCTTGGCATTCTTTTTGAAACTTAATGCCATTCCTTAAGGAACAGATGATATTTTGGCACTGAAGATTCCTGTTCAGTGCCCACCTGAAGCCTTTACAAAGATGGAGGCCCATTTTGTCCAAGATGTTCCAGGGCAAAGACACTCAGCGTAGGAAAAAAGCAAAAGAGGAGTAGGGAAAGGAGAAGGGGCATAGAAAGGTGAAGTTACAAGGTCAGTGATCATAGAGGCCTCATTTGCAGATAAAGGTCCGAGTTTCTGAATCATAGTATTTCAGTATGTTACCATTTAGTGAATGGCTGATGTGTGCCAGCCTGATTAGAATGCTACTTTCTGGAAAGGGCAAGGATTCCTACTGGAAGGAAGATAACTGTGTAGAAGAACTGTTGAGGATACACAGTTCTTCTGTGTATCCTCAACAATCCTGCTTTTAGCACCTGCTCCTTCCCAGTTTAGGGTACTGATAAAGTTCAAATTCACATTAGTTTTATGCTGCAGATGACAAAGACTTTTTTTTTTACTTCTTTTTGCCTTTTTGAAATGAAGCTTTGTCAGACAACTCCCTCTTCTCCATCAATCACTGTAGCTCTGGAGTCAGCAGAGCTGCTCCTGCGGGTTTTTTTAACAGGATTGTTTCTCCAAAGGGGAACTTGATGTTTTTCTCAGAAGGGGAATTTGACAGTTGAATAGGGTAATTGTCTCTCATGGGAAATCTGTGAGGAGAGGGATGGGAAAACAGAACCTACGATGCTAACTTAAATATGACATTTTATATTTGAATGATTAGAACTTGTGTTCTGTGTTCTCTTCCTTCTCATCGATGATGAACCTTTCCAGGGAGAAACTGGCATGAAGTGAAGCACGTTGGAGTAGCAGAACTGCAACTCGTGTGTTTACATGCACGTGAGAAAGAAAAGGACAGTCTCCAGGTGATGGTGCCGGTACCTGTGCACATATCATTAAGTCATGAGAGGTGAGGATGCGGCCCGCGTTCAGTTCGTGTTACCAATAAGATAAAATGAAGAACAGATAATATTTAACAAGAGGGGAAGGGGGAGGAAACAAAGGAGTGTCAGAGAAAAGGGGATATCTCAGATATATCAGCAGAGTTATTTTGGGTGCTGCAAACACATGCGAAGTTGAGATTTCTTTAATTTTCTGAGCTTCATTAGTCTCTGCCTCTCCCTCTCTGAACGTGGTCGCCGTTGATGTCAGCTTTCCACAGCAGCTGAATCCTGCTGATAAGCACTTCGTATTGTTTAAAAGTTGCGTATGCTCTGTGAGATAACAATGAATATCAAAGTAGGTGTTTGAGAGGCAAGGTTGGAATACAGAACCTTCACAGCTTAGGTTTTGAATGTTCTTGTGCTGCTTTTTTGTAGTCTGGGAAATCTGGCAATGCTTTTTGTGTCGCTGGCCTTTAACATACCTAAGAGGAGAGAAAACCTCTTGGACCTGTCTAAGAATAAACTTTTTTAAATTGTGGACTCTATGGATAAGCCTGGTGTGTTTGCTTTGGTTTGCTTTTTGTTTTGAAAGTATAATTCAGCTACTTTCAACCAGAAATTCCTCTTATCCAGAGTCTAATGTGTAACAGTCCGTTGAGCGGTGATTTTGTCTTCCTTTCCATACACAAGTAATTCTCCAGTGGAGACAGCACAGCAATGACTTTGTGGCATTACAGATATTTGCAGCTTGGAGAAACTCCGCTTCAGTCATTTTAGCGTCTGTTTTAACTGGCCCTTAGAGCAGCCTCACACACACTGTACGGTTTACTCTCTGATACAGGTATTTGCCATTCTTTCCTACGATGTCTCTGAAGACCTGAACTATTTCAGCTGCACCATATTGTCATATATTTTTTCTATCTTTTCTGTTCTTGCTCTTGCTGGAAGCGTGTGCACCGGGCTGGCTTGACAGACCTTGCTTGTATTTGCTGTTTCGTCTTGCTCTGCAGACAGCAGCCTGATACAGTAGTAGGTGGCTAATGAACTGCACTTAGCAGATGTGTGTATGTGTATAAGTTCTAGGAATGATGTTTTAGCCATGTTACGGTTTTTGCTTTTGTTTTTTTTAGGTTTTAGAAGGGGCAGCTTGGTCTCTTGCAAATAGCCTTCCATCTTGTTTTCCTAAGAGTGCATTTGTGAGGGGGAAGAAAATGACTTACTAGATGTCGATGGATTTAAGCAGTATCTACGTGCTGAAAAAAATCTTAGAATCATAGAATGAGTTAGGTTAGAAGGGACCTTAAAGATCATCTAGTTACAACCTCCCTGCCATGGGCAGAGACACCTCCCACTAGACAAGGTTTCTCAAAGCCCCATCCAACCTGGCCTTAAACACATCCAGTGTTGGGGCATCTACAATCTCACTGGACAACCTGTGCCAGTGTCTCACTACCCTCACAGTGCAGGACTTCTTCCTTACATCTAATCTAAATCTCCCCTTTTCCAGTTTGAAGCCATTACCCCTCATCCTATCACTACAAGCCCTTGTAAAAAGTCTCTCCCCAGCTTTCTTGTAGGCCCCCTACAGATACTGAAAGGCTGCAGTTGAGTCTCCTCAGAGCCTTCTCTTCTCCAGGCTGAATAATCCCAACTCTCTCAGCCTGTCCTTGTAGCAGAGGTGTTCTAGCCCTCAGATCATCTTTGTGGCCCTCCTCTGGACCCAGTCCAGCAGGTCTGTGTCCCTCTTGTATTGGGGAAAACGCTGAGTGTCCTTCAGCCCCTCTGCAAGAAGCAGGTCACTGTGTGTGTCTGAAAGGGACATGCTGTTACTCACAGTTCAAATTTTAGGTGGGAAAAGAAGGCAGAAAATGAGGATATGTAACCTCTGAGAAATGAGGCCGATGTGCTGAGTTGTGCTTGTTTCATGTACTAGGTTTCCACCTGGGTTGAAAATTTTGATTCCTGGGATTGGATCAATGCCAGCAAGTATGTTCTAATTGGCTTTTAATGACAGTGCAAAGTTGCACTGCCCATATGTCCTATCTTGTACTGTTTCATTGGAGCTTTTCATTGGGAGCCTCTGAACTTGTTTGCACTGTGGTGATACTATTTGCTCTGCTCCTGGCACCAGCGCAGATGGAATCCATTACTGGAAGGATGTGTGCCTGAGAAGCACAGAGTGAATGTGTCACATTGATTAAAAGTACAGTTTGTGACTAGGTTTTGCTACAGAGCAACCACATAGAGAGTTTTGTCACTAAAATGAGCTGAATACTGGACTGTGATGCCAGGAGGGTCCATTAAAGCCTATATTTGCTCGATATGGATAGATGTTATCAGGCAGGAAGGTTGTGTATGCCTGTATTTGTGTTACTGAATGTGCATGTGCATGTTTGGAATTTCTTAGCAGGCTCAGAGGGGCCTGGTCTCTTTGAGTAGAGAAAATCTTCCATCATCAACTCATTCATCAATGATGTGGATGAAGGGACAGAGTGGGCCCTCAGCAAGTTTGCTGGTGATACAGAACTGGGAGGAGTGGCTGACACACCAGAGCTGTTCTGCCATTCAGCGAGACCTGGACAGGCCAGAGAGTTGGGTGGAGGGGAACCTGATGAAGTTCAACAACGGCAAGTGTAGGGTCCTGAACCTGGGGAGGAATAACCTCCTGCACCAGTACAGAGGAGGGGTTGACCTGCTGGAAAGCAGGTCCTTGGAGAAAGGCGTGGGAGTCCTGGGTGACAAGAAGTTCACCATGAGCCAACAGTGGGCCCTTGTGGCCAAGAAGGCTAGTGGTGTCCTGGGGTGCCTGAAGAAGAGTGTGGCCAGCAGGCCGAGTGAGGTCCTCCTCCCCCTCTACTCTGCCCTAGTGAAGCCACCTCTGAGTTTTGTGTCCAGTTCTGGGCTCTCCAGTTCAAGAGAGACAGCTACTTGGAGAGAGTCCAGTGGAGGCTACAGAGATGCTGAGGGAACTGGGGCATCTCTGTGCTGAGGAAAGGCTGAGAGCCCTGGGGCTGTTGAGCTGGAGAAGAGAAGACTGAGAGGGGATCTGATCAGTGCTGATCAATAGCTAAAGGGTGGGTGTCAAGAGGATGGGGCCAGACTCTTTTCAGTGGTGCCCAGCGACAGGACAAGGGACAGTGGTCACAAACTGGAACCCAGGAGGTTCCATCTGAACAGAAGAGAAATTTCTTTCCTGTGAGGGTGATGGAGCCTGGCCCAGGCTGCCCAGAGAGGCTGTGGAATCTACTTCTCTGGAGAGATTCCAGACCCACTTGGATGCAATCCTGGGCACCCTGCTCTGGGTGACCCTGCTGGAGCAGGGAGGTTGGACGAGATGACCTCCAGAGGTCCCTTCCAACCCCTACCATGCTTTGGGTTTTTGCATTACCTGCTAAAGGTAGAGGTACAAGTACAAGTAAGTGCAGCTCACTTAACATCCAAAATAAGCCATTGTAGGGGGTTGGGAAGGTGAAAACGTTCTGTTCTCGTTGCTGGGCCTGGAGATGTGCTAACTGCAGAAACAGCGTTTCTGGGCAGCATTTCCTTGCTTAACCAGTAAGGCCTGGGTAGGGTTACAGGGTGGTTTTTCTCTCTGAGCCCCTTCAGCTACGCTCTGCCTTCTGGGTGTCTCATGAAGATTCTTGCTCCGTTGACACTCAGAGGAGTGTGTCCTTAAAATGAAGTTGCTGTGGAAATTACCAGCGAGACACCTAAGCTAATGATAAAAAAGAGTGCCCTACAAAAAAATAATTTGCTCAGTGTTTTTTAGCCTGTTAAAAGATTTCATCATACCCAGTTTATGCATGATAGTTGACTGTTTAAGGCAAAAGCTGTTCTCCTTACTAAGCTCACTTTCCACTTCAACAAACAGCTTGACAGAAGCTGATAGTCCTGTCCTGCCAGGGCAAGGCCATGCAGTGTCTCACTGAGTCACAGAGTTACAAGGTCTGGAGCAAAGTGACCACTGATGCAAATGGTACTCTCGTGCAGTCTGAGAAGTGGCTTCATGCTGCGCATGCCTGCTCTTAGAATGAAGATTGCTGGATCTTCTGTGAGTACACAGCTGAAGAATAAGATGCAAATTTTATCTGTCTTGGACCACTTTCTCAACCACACACAGCTGGCTGAGGTTTGGAGAGCCTTGTGTTTGTATGCCTTTGAATTTATAGAATCATAGACTGGTTTGCATTGGAAGGGATCTTTAAAGATCAAGTCCAACTCCCCTGCAGTGAGCAGGGACATCTGCAACTAGAGCAGGTTGCTCAGAGCCCTGGCCAACCTCACCTGGAATGGTTCCAGGGATGGGGCATCAACCACCCCTCTGGGCAACCTGGGCCAGGGTCTCACTACCCTCAGTGTAAAAAATTTCTTCCTTCTTTAGTCTAAATCTTCCTCTTTTAGTTTAAAACCATCACTCCTTGTCGTGTCCCAATAGGCCCTGCCAAAATGTCTGTTCCTGTCTTTCTGATGGACCCTTTTAAGTAAGAAGGTCTCCCTGGAGCCTTCTCCAGGCTGAACAACCCCAGCTCTCTCAGCCTGGCCTCACAGCAGAGGGGTTCCAGCCCTCTGGCTATTTCTGTGGCCTCCTCTGGCCCTGCTCCACCAGGTCCATGTCTCTCCCGTGCTGAGGACTCCAGAGCTGGCCCCAGCACTGCAGGGGGGTCTCCCCAGAGCAGAGCAGAGGGGCAGAATCCCCTCCCTGACCCTGCTGCCCACACTGCTGGGGATGCAGCCCAGGATGCCATTGGCTTCTGTGCTGTGAGCACACATTGCCGGCTCATCTCCAGCTTCTCATCCACCAGTTTTCATTCCTCCCTTTTGCATGAATTGTCTTGTTTTCTTTTTTTTATGGAGAGAAGGACTTTATGTTTCTTAGGCTTTCAGTCCCTTTTCCTGACCAGTGAGCCATGCGCCATTTTCTTTGGTTGGTTTGTTTGGATTTTTTTTTCATTACAAAAACATTAGTTTTTTCTAGAATCCCATGCTCCTGTAGTTTGGAAGCAAATCCCAAGAAATAGTGGTGTCCATTTACACCTTTCCCACCACAACCACATGCTTCTTCCTGTCTAGCTCAAGGCACTGAGTTACGCTGCAGGGCAGGCAGCAACGCCAGGACCAGTGTTCCTGCTGGCGAGCCTGCTGCACTGTTTGTGTGCTGCTGGTTAAGCTCAAGGTATTGTGCCTCACAGGAGATTTCCTCTGCCTTGCTTCTCGTCATGAAGGCTCTCTGAACACGTCTGGCACAGTGGCGTGCTCCAATGCACAGGGTAATGATCTCTGCGTTAGCGCTACAAAGACTGAGGTGTGTTGACTCCCCAGCTCTGCCTTGTGTGGAGGGGAGGGAACTGTTTGGGCTGGCCAAGCCTGCGATGAATTATTCATCCAAGTATAAAGGGCAGATTGAAAGCCTTTGGCTTTTATGGTAGGGAAGGCAGGAGTTCCATTTTGGCTCAGTGGAGCACTGTGCAACCTCCATAAAACTACCCTGTGCTTTTAGGGTTTCTGCTGCTTCTCAGAGGGATGGGATTTGTTGCTGAAATACTTTTTTGTTCAACACAAAACTTCCTGCCCGTGTTGTTTTTCCTTCCGCTCTCTTTTAGTTTTTAGAGAGCTTGACACTACAGCATCTGTGGGGTTCATGCTGTTGGAGCATGGTCTGCAAAGGCTGCAGAACTAAAACCAGAGTTGCTGTGGACCCCTTGGTATCAATGGGAACAAGGTTTGCAGAATGTGTCCGAACCCAGTTGTGACTCATGAGGGAAAGGTTGATCAGGATGATGGTGAATGAAGTTATCAAGGCTGCTGGTGGAGTATGCCAAAGTCCTGGATGACCAGGTTGGGTGGGGCTTTGAGCAACCTGGTCTAGTGGGAGGTGTCCCTGCCCATGGCGGGGTGGTTGGAAAGAGATAATCTTTAAGGTCCCTTCCAACCCAAACCATTCAGTGATTCTGTTGAATTCGCCAGTTCCAGAGGCTTATAATATTTTACACTTTCAGAAACATTAAACTCATTTTTACTCAAGCAAAAGCCATCTTTTATAACAGACATCACTTGCATGGTGCAGCAGATGTACTGGTCATTAAGGAGCTTATCTGTTGCCATCAGCTTAGTAGATGAAGTCAGTTAGTGCTGTTGAGGAGCGGTGTTAGCAGATGGGTGTCTTGTTTAGGACTTCGAGTCATTGAATGAAGTCATGTGTGAGACGGGCTGGATCTCTTGGAGCAAAGGCTTCTTGCCCTGGTTAGGAGGTCAAACGTGCATTCCTGTGAACTTCAGAAGGCCAAGAACACTTCACGCTCTTTTTGGTTTATGGACAGTGTTAGATACATGAGAAGGATTTTAAAAACAGTACCTTTCCTGCAATGTTTCATCCTTCTGTTCATGGCAGGTAGCAAGTGCAGTGAAGTGAGCACAACCCCAGATGTTCTGTGACTCCTTTGAAATGTCCACTGCTGCAGAGAAACTCTGTGAACATGCTGGATGCAGAGGCTAACAGTGATGCCTCCAGGGGAGGAGAGGAAATGCAGGCATCTGATACAGACTTCCTGAATTCCAAAGCTTATTCTTTTCAAAGATACCCTCCCACTAACCCGCAGCCGTGCTGTGTTGTGGCTGGTTGTGTTATGCATGAATGAGAGCTCCTGATCAGGGGCTTCCTCGGTTGAGAAAAGGGCAAAGAGGAGAATCTTGCACTTGCCGTTGTAATTTACGGCGATAGAGGCTGGTTCCCCATGTGCAGTGGACTTGAGGGCAGCAGTGTTAGCAGATCATCCTGAGGCAGTGGCGTGTCTTTGTTATCTTTACATCAAGCCTGAAAATCAGTCTCCTGAGAAGTAAGTCAGGGATGTGAAGAAATGTCATTAATCTGTTGTCAGGGCCTGGCCATTTTTGGGATCATGGTGCATCTTCTAAGCCTAAGTGCTAAGTGGGGGGAGATAAATGTTCAAATGTCTATGCTTGACAGTATAAGAAGAAATTGAGCGATGGGAAATCTGGATCTAAGGCCTCATGGTTACATCCATCCCCCTAATAGACTAGGAGGAGAAACGGTGACAGTTACTAAAGAAAATATCATGGAATCATAGAATGCATTGGGTTGGAAGGGACCTTCAGAGGTCATCTAGACCAACTCTCCTGCAGTCAGCAGGGACATCTCAAGCTAGAACAGGTTGCTCAGAGCCCCATCAAGCTTGGGAAGGAGCTTCTGTCCTGTCAGCCAAGTGAATACAGGCCGTTGCCCGAATCTGCTTCCAGACATGAGGCTGTCCACACTCAATGCAAGTTTGGTTGCTTTGGGTCCCAAAAAATCTCTCCTGGGTAGCTGTGTTCTTTTATTTGGGTTTTTATTGTTATTCTTGTTTCACATTCTGGGGAGAAAGAGAGAGATTAACATGCACTGCTTCATAAAAGCCACAGATAGTTCTTTCCTCACTAGGTTTCTTCTGAGCCTGACCTCACTGTTGACAGCTTCCTCCAGACACAAGCTCCAAGGTGTGACAAGTGGATCCTTGCTCTGTGCATGTGCAGTATTTCTGGAAGGAATCTGGAATCCTTTTCCAGGCCCTCGTCACCCGCCAGAGCTATAGAAAGACATTGTGGTGCTGGTGGTACCCCTGAAGAGGGGCTGGAAGTGACAAGAGCAGAAAGGTGCCCAGCATCAGCGCAGAGATTCAGTGCTTCACTGCTGTGCCTTAGACATTATTTCTGCAGCAAGGCCCTGAACCTGAGGGATCGGCCAAGAAAATGTGCAAAGCACTGCCAGGGTAGCAGGGAGCAGAGAAGTTAATGTCACACTGTTCAAAATATGAGTCTTTTGCAGGTGTCTCCCTTCTGCCAGTGGCCAGTACAGTATCTCTTTGCTCATTTGCCCCTCACTTCAAGAAGGACATTGAGGGGCTGGAGCATGTCCACAGAAGGGCAAAGAAGCTGGGGAAGGGTCTAGAGCACAAGTCTTGTGAGGAGTGACAGAGGGACCTGGGGTTGTTCAGCTTGGAGAAAAGGAGGCTCAGGGCTTCCTGCTCTCGACAATTCCCTGAAAGGAGGTTGGAGCCAAGTGAGGTTGGTCTCTTCTCCCAAAGAACAAGTGATAGGACAAGAGGATACAGCCTGAAGTTGTGCCAGGGAGGTTTAGGTTGGACTTGAGGAAAAATGTTTTCCCCGAAAAGGTAGTGAAGGCCTGGCCCAGGCTGCCCAGGGCAGTGGTGGAGTCCTCATCCCTGGAGGGATTTAAAAGCTGTGTAGATGTGCTGAGGGACATGGTTTAGTGGTGCCCTGGCAGTGCTGGGTTAATGGTTGGACTCAATGATCTTAAAGGTCTCTTCCAACCAAAATGATTCTGTGATTCTATTTGTTCTCTTGTTCTTAAATGTGCTGACATTAGGAGGACTAGAATATATATAGCTTTGCACCACCATAGTATCTCTGTTGCGTGAAATGACTAACGAATGATACTGTATTGCCTTGCCTTGCATTATGTATGGGCCAGTAGTGAAAGCAAAAGAAAAGGCACTCCTGAATTTAGCCAAGTTGTATTATGAACAGTTCAGAAGACAGATGGCCACTTAAGAGGGTCATGGGCTTAACAGCACAGCCTTTACAAGTTGCTGCGTATTCTCTGCTGCTTTCCATTTGGCTTTTGTTACGGAATCAAAGAGGTCTCTAAGGAAGTTGATGATTAAAGTTTGAAAGCTGATGCATTTAGAAAGAGCCTCATTTTCAACTATAGTGCTGAGCTTCAGAAATGCACGTTTTCTGGTGAAGGGGGTCTGAGGAGCGATTTTCCCTGCAGCATAGCAGATCTCTCCCCAGAGTGATCCCAGATGAGCCCTCTTGCACCTGAGCTTTAGGTGAAGGAATCGTTGTCCTTAGCTCTGAACTGAAAAACAACTGGCATGTTATTCTTCAAATAAGCTGAACAGGAAAAAATGCATAACTTTGTCTTGAATTTTTAAGGAAGATGTTATTTATGCTGACTGTCAAGAAGAGCATTAGTCTTGTGGTTTCTAGTCTAGACGGGGATGTAGAGAAACCTGGCTTTAGTTCCTGGGTCTTCCACAGTCTGGCAGAGAACTGTAGCACTGAGACTTGTCTCTACAAATGGAACAAGTCTTAATTATTTTGAGCCCTAATTGAACACCATATGTTATTCAAATAGATTTACTTTTTTTTTTAATCTAATGAAATCTCCCAGCTCTGGAGCCCCCAACACCAGAAGGACAGGGACCTTTTGGAGCGGGGCCAGAGGAGGCCACAATTATGGTCCGAAGGCTGGAACCCCTCTTCTATGAGGCCAGACTGAGAGAGTTGGGGTTGTTCAGCCTGGAGAAGAGAAGGCTCCAGGGAGACCTTACTGCAGTCTTCCAGTATCTGAAGGGGGCCTACAAGAAAGCTGGGGAGGGACTTTTCAGCGGGGCTTGTAGTGACAGGGCAAGAGGTCATGGGTTCAAACTGGAAGAGGGGAGATTTAGATTAGAAATTAGTAAATTCTTCACTCTGAGGGTGGTGAGACACTGGCACAGGTTGTCCAGGGAAGCTGTGGATGCTCCATCACTGGAAGTGTTGGATGGAGCTTTGAGCAACTTGGTCTAGTGGGAGGTGTCCCTGCCCATGGCAGAGGAGTTGGAACTAGATGATCTTGAAGGTCCCTTCCAACCCAAACCATTCTATAATTCTATAAAACAAGGCCATTAGAGATCAGCATGCTGTGATTGTGGTCATTGAAGGATGGTCAAGGTATGTGCACAGTAGGAGTGCAAAGCAAAAGCCTAGAGCATGTGTTAAGCCATTTCCAGCAGAGATTTATCTTACTTGAGTATATTTTTGTAAGATTTGCTGTTATTTGATTGTTTTTTTTTTCTTGATTATACAACTTTGGATTTTTATTAGTTTTGGATTTTTGGTCTTTGGATTTTTTTATGTTATATTTTAGCAAAGACAAATACGCAGAATAAAACCAGGCTGAATAAAAATAGCACTGGTTTACTTCTGCCTTTGTGCCATCATTAGGTGGTTGCAGCCTCCTTCCTAACCAACTGTTTTCCTCTTTTAGGATAAGAGAAATCCTGAAGAAAGCATCTCTCCCACAAGACAATCCCGACACCCCACTGTCAGTTACTTTGGCCATCGTTGAGTCAGATTCCACGATAGTCTACTATAAAGTGACTGATGGCTTTGTAATACCAGAGCCTCCTGACGATACTGAAGATGTGGACAATAAACAGTGGAGAAAGAAAAGAAAGAAGCTTTTCAAGTGATTAAGACAAACAGACTTTTCTTAAACTACTGTCCTCCAACCTAAACAAATCCAGGAACTGATGTATGTAAATGAGTGGAGTGCTCATGTCTGCCCTCCGCTCAAGGGCGAGTGGGGGCTTGTGCAGCTGCGCTGTGACAAAATGCCATTTAAAGCATGGAATGGGTTACGCTTGAAACAGATTGCTCCTGACTAATAAAGATACTTGTGAGATGCTTCCAAAGCTTGTCTCTCCTCTCTGTCTGGTCAGGTACATAACAGAATCAACACATACTTACCCGTACCATAAACCATGGTTTGAAGTGCTGGGGCCTGAGTTGTGGGCCCTGAGCTGGATTTGACCTGTGGATGAGTCACAACCTAGCAGAATGTTTTGTTTTTCCTATTGGCTTCATGTTCCAGAGGCAGAACCTGGCCCACCTGTGTCTGCCCTCACCCAGGTGGTTGTGGTTGGGGTGGTGGGTGAGGCCATGGCTACTTTAACCAGTTGGAAGAGCTTCCTGTTGGGGCTGGCTGCATCTGGCTGAGCTCTCTCAGTGGTGTCCTTCCATGTAAAGGGCCACTGAGGAGCCATCTCTGTCTGTTGTGTCCAGCAGGTGATGCTGGCACTGCAGTGGGCAGCAGAAGAGCTGGGCCCACAGGAATTTATGGCAGGACTGTCTGAAAGAAGACTTCTGAGGGGATGTTTCTGAGTTCAGTGTTGGCCTGTGTGATCAGGCAACTGATGGCAGCATAAAATGATGATGGCTGAACTGGCACAATATGGTTAAAGGTAAATCTTAGGGGTTTCTAGCAGGAGTATGGGCAGTAAGTTAAGGGCTTTGTAGTTCACAGAGTGTCTTTGTCTGAACACTGTCAGAAGCGCTTGTGCAGCCTCCCAGGTTCCATTGCTGGGCATTTCCATTCTTTCCTCTGCTTTTGGAGAAAAGACTTTTTCCACAGAAACACCTTGTTTTAAATTTTTCTCTACGAAGGGAAAGTTGACTGTAACAATACCAGAGGCTACTAAAGCACAAGTCTTGTGAGGAGCAGCTGAGGGGCCTAGGATTGTTGAGCCTGGAGAAAAGGAGGCTCAGGGAAGACCTTCTCGCTCTCAACAACTCCCTGACGGGAGGTTGGGGCCAAGTAGGGTCAATCTCTTCTCCCAAGAAACAAGCAATAGGACAAGAGGAAACTGCCTGAAGTTGTGCCAGGGAGGTTTAGGTTGGACTTGAGGAAAAATGTTTTCCCCAAAAAGGTAGTGAAGGCCTGGCCCAGGCTGCCCAGGGCAGTGGTGGAGTCCCCATCCCTGGAGAGGTTTCAAAGACGTGTAGATGTGGCGCTGACGGACACGGTTTAGTGGTGCTCTGGCAGTGCTGGGTTAATGGTTGGACTCAATGATGTTAAAGGCCTCTTCCAATCAAAATGATTCTATGATTTTAGTACCACAAAGCATTGACTAATAAAAGGGGCTCTCTGGATCTGCCTGAGGAACCTGTGAGCAGAGTCCAGCCCTTCATCTGGAGGTAGATTATGACTGGATCAACCACACCTGCAAGTGTTGACCCAGTGTAGCGTTACCCATGTAGCTGAACACACACGATGCTAAAATTTATGACCCAGGAAGATCACCAGGTGCTTTTTCCACAGACAGTGCTGGACAACCGTTTAAGAACCAGTGGTGCCCTGTGTTCGCATCCCAGTGCGATGAAGTTGTCTACATGGCGACTTGCCCTCTCCTTGGGTTTGCTGTCTATGAGATAGCTTCAGCGTACTTTTAGTGCTTGCCTGTGTTGTTAGTGTTTAAAGCTCGCTCAAGAGGAGCATGACAACAAGACATATTTTTATCTGTCACCAATGTCATCTTCTATGCTAGAAGTGGACACCAGCTGTTACCTGCTTCATGCAGCAAACAGGTTTCTAAACCCATTCTAATTTATAGGATAATTTATAGGATTTCCTTTTTTTTTTTTTTGACATAGCTTGTTAAACTGGCTGCCCAAGAGGTACTTCAGGTAGGAGTAAGTTAAGAGGAAAAAACGCAACTTTCAGTTTCTACAGGAATTTTCCATGTCTTTCACATAGAAATCTTCTTCAGGTTAAACTTAGAGCTTCTTGGCAATCAGATAGCATCCCAGAAGCAGCTTCTTGAGTACAAATATGTTCAGATGGCATTTATGTGGCCAAGGACCACACATTCAAAAGTTGAAGCACAAGAGCTCTTTTTTAGCGTGGGTACAAGAATGGGAGAGAATCCAAGAAACCAAGCTGGAAATGAAAGAACATTTAAGCTTTACTATCCCTATGACTAGAGAGGGTGTTTTTATGGTTGCAGGGTTTGAACCTAGTTAAGGAAACATTTATCATCAGCTTTGCCACCAAGACCATTGCTTAGGGAGGACCAAGATGACTTGGGGATTCTGTTAATCTGTGGGGAATAGGCTGCTGAGTGCTCCCAGGTGCTTTGCTGAGCACATCCTAGTCATAGAATCGCTTTGGTTGGAAGAGACCCTTCAGATTGTCAAGTCTCACTAGTCCAGGAAGCTACTCCGAGCACATGAGCAACTCTCTGATGTTGTCCCTTGCACTAGCACTATGTTTTACATGTTTTTGTTTGTAGCATTTTACAGAATCACAGACTGGTGGGGGTTGGAAGGGACCTCTGGATATCATCGGATCCAAACCCCCTGCTAAAGCAGAGTCACCCACAGCAGTTTGCCCAGGATCGCATCCAGGTGGGTTTGGAATCTCTCCAGAGGAGGAGACTCCACAGCCTCTCTGGGCAGCCTGGGCCAGGCTCTGGCACCCTCACAGGAAATAAGTTTTTCATGATGTTCAGATGGAACCTCCTGGGTTCCAGTTTGTGCCCATTGCCCCTTTTCCTGTCACTGGGCACCACTGAAAAGAGTCTGGCCCCATCCTCTTGAACCCTGCTCTTTAGACATCGATCAGCATTGATCAGATCCCAGTATTTCTCACTGCTCTCCATTATAACAGAATCTTCTTCCAACTAGCTCCTCACACGTGAGCTGAGGCTCAGTGAGGTGAGAGCTTTGGCAGCCAACACCTGCTCAGAAGGGTTGGCTGCTGGCAGTTTTTGGTTTTGGCTATTAACCTGGTCCTGCGTAGGTTGAGCTCGGATGGGTGACAACTCCATGGCTGCATCCCCTGGTCTGCTAGAGGAGCTGGATAAGCCATACGTGAGGCTGCGTGTGTTCTGACACTGTCAGAAACCAAGTGGTTGCTTCTCTCCTGTACAGCAAGGGGAGACCGTGGGTCTGTGGGCTCAGTCACGGAGAAAGGCAAAGAAAAATTCCTTGCTCCCGCCATGGAGGAAAAATGTAATTTTATTTTGGTCCAGTGCCATGCTGCCTTAAAAGGGTACCTGTGTGCTGACTCCTGACATGCTGTGTTTGACCTTCACACCGATATTTCATGTACTCTACTACTGAGATTCCATCAAATAAATCTCACACTTTGCTCAGCTACATACCACCAGGTAAATTGTCCTTGCTAGAAGCTGTTAAATACTTCAGCCCCAGTGTATATGCTGGAAAAGAGCTGGTTGTGTGTGAAGAAGACTAACAAATGCTCCATAAGCAATGTGACATTAACCCCAAAAGCAAATTATTCTGCATTTACTCCAATTTCTGGGCAATGATGCCGCTTTGATAACCAATGCTTGGCTTTATCTTTCATTCTATGATTTCTACAGACAGAAAGAGAAGCACAACTGGAGCCTCCTTTTCCATACTCTGAACATCACTTACCCGGTCTGCAGAAGCTGAGTTGGAGAAGCTGTGGCTGGAGGCTTTGACTTCTGCCATGTTTCCCGCTGAGAAATGATTATATGGGCCCTTTTCCAGTCTCCTGGATTGTGGTGGTTCTTTATTTCTGAGGGAAAAAATAACAACAAAGAATAAATACTATCACTGCACTGTTTGTCCCAGAGGAATCACAATGCAAACACGGGGATGTTAACTAAGTTCAGAGCCAGCTGTGCTCTTCCTTTACATTCCACTGAAGATTTTCTCTGTGTCAAGCCAACAAGCACACAGACCAGAGCCTCTGGTCTTGCAGGCACTGAATAAAGAGGGGAAGAGACTTTCTTTGGAAGTCTATCAGTTCAGAGGAGTAGCGCAATAACATTCCTAAATCCATAGTATCTTTGTGCTGTGCCTGAAGTATTCTGACATTACTCTGATCTAAGTGTTTGTGAGACATCCGTGGAAGCGTGAGCCATCACATCTGGCCTTGACACCTTTGCAAATTAATCTCTTACTCCAGCCTAGAAGATTTTACAGGGTATATCTTGCCATCTTTTAAAAATTTTGTTTCAATTTTATTTGCCAAGAACAGCTTGATTTGTTTTACTCATCACCCTTGTCCAACAGAAGGTAGGTTTTAAAATCTTAAGCATATCATTTTCCGGTAGATTATTGTTTTAAGTCTTTTCTGTCTTCAGAGAGATATTTGCATTGGAGCTTCCCCACCGAGCAAAGAATGATAGAAAAGCAAAGGGATGTTTTGGCATGGATCTGACATCAAGACTCGATGCCCAGTTACATAAGCAACCGTCCGCTTTGGTTTATGCAAACTCCGTGTCCTTGAGGCATTACTGGCACCATCACCCAAACTGCCCTGTATTCAGCCTGACTGCTTGCAATGCACACAAAACTTTTTATGTGAAAAAACACCAGTTAAGAAGCAGGAAACCTTGTCAGATGCATAAAGAGGTAGCAAGAAGTAGTCAAGAAATGTGTGCTGCAGCAGACAGCTGCTGAAAGCGAGCAACCTTCCTCTTCTCAGCGCTGAAGAAGCAGGAGCACATGCATCTGTGTGGGCAGTGTTGGAGTCACCTACACCTTTGTGGCTATGTGGAAGCTTGGCATGGAGCAGCTGGGTGAGCAAAGGATGCTGGAGCTTCAGCTCATGACCTGTTCTTGCATGCCAGGGCATGTTTGTGTGGCAGGAATCAGGAATGTGCTCCCTGGCAGTGCTGCCCCACAAGCTGTGACCAGATGGAAGGATGTTGCTTCCACACCACACCCAAAGCAGGATGTCCTACAGAATGGCCCTCAGCACCCCTACAAAACAGTTCTGTTGTGCAGAAATCACCAGGAGAAAGACACAGTCTCCTCTTATAACCCGTTCTCAAGCTGGGCAAGGTTTTCCACAGGATCTTTTGCTTAGGCACAACACTGAAATATCAATGCCATTACTAAAACCAAGCGATCCTAATCTTTCTCTTTTCTGGGCCAGCAAACCAACAAGGCTTCTTTTATTTAACTTATAACATTTTTTTTCTAATAAAGAGATTACTAAATGAATTTATTGATCATCCTACTGATATTGCGTGTTTGTAGGAATTAGATGTTTAATAGGTTGTCCCAGTAGTTTTCAGGAATCTCACCTCTCTCAGCTAGCCCTTAAGTCCTGTCCTATATAAATAGGGTTAATGTTAATGTACTCTAGTCCTCCAGAGCTGTTTTAGTCCTCCGTTATAACCCAACAGTCTAAAACTTCCTTAAGTCATTAGCCAAAGCAAATAAGCTGAGACAAATCCAGGCCCAACTAGCTGAACATTCACAAACTGAATAGCCTTTCACTTCTACTTTCTTTATTCCTATTCCACTTTCATTTTAATTGTCCCATCACCTTTGCAAGGCTGAAGAGAGCAGAGAGCATTGAATTCTCCAGCCCTTTCATAGATCATAGAATCACAGGCTGGTTTGGGTTGGAAGGGACCTTTCAAGGTCATCTAGTCCAACCCCACCGGCAGTCAGCCAGGACATCTGCAACTAGAGCAGGTTGCTTAGAGCCCCGGCCAACCTCACCTGGAATAGTTCCAGGGACTGGGCATCAACCACCTCTCTGGGCAACCTGGGCCAGGGTCTCACCACCCTCAGAGTAAAACATTTCTTCCTTCTCTCTAGTCTAAATCGCCCTCTTTTCATTTAAAACTATTCCCCATCTTTCCTATAGGTCACCTTTAAATACTGAAAGGCCACAAGAAGGTCTCCCTGGAGCCTTCTCCAGGCTGAACAACCCCAACTCTCTCAGCCTGGCCTCACAGCAGAGGGGTTCCAGCCCTCACATTGTTGTTGTGGCCTCCTCTGGCCCTGCTCCAACAGGTTCACATCCTTCTTGTGCTTTCTATCCCTTCCGTTAAGAGATGTGCTTTTCTTCTAGAATCATAGAATAATTAAGGTTGGAAAAGACCTCTAGGATCATCAAGTCCAACCTTCATTCCAACATCTCCCTGACCACTAGACCATGTCCTGAAGTGCTACATCTACTCATTTTTTGAACACCTCCAGGGATGGTGATTCCACCACTTCCCTGGGCAGCCTGTTCCAATGCCAAACCACTCTTTCAGTAAATAATTTATTCCTAATATCCAATTTAAACCTCCCTGGTGCAACCTGAGACCATTATCTTGTCCTGTTGTTAGTTACTTGGGAGAAGAGAACAACATAGCAGTCCCTCCCTTAACTACCCTCAAATTTATCTTCTCATGCCATCTGGAAGCTCTCCTTTCTTTTCAGCCTTCCTGCTACCACCCTGTGTTCTGCTGGAGTGCCTAGATGGCTTCCATCTATGCTTTTCTCTGTCCTAATCCAGGTACCAACTAGGCATCTCAATTCCACCAAACTAATCTTATTTACTACCAAAAATCTTGGTACAATCTGAAGCAAAGTCTCACAAGTGGTGTGCCGATGTCCAACCTGCAGAGAAGGCTCTCTCTCTTGGAAAGCGGTGCCTTCATGGTGCAGGGTGGCTGTCACCCCCCTTTCCACCATCTGAAACAACTAAACTAACACCCATCACGGACGTTTGCTGGATAAATGTGCAGGGCAGAGCTGGCTTAAGCCAACTGGCTGCATTTGCACCAGAGGGCGCTTATGGACTGCCGAGCAGGAGCCTCTTCTGGGGAAGCCAGAGCTTGGCAGAACTCCCCGCGCAGGCACTCTGCTGCCTGGCTCACAAAAACAAAAAGAGGAAAAAAACCTGTAAGCACCAACCCCTGCACTGGCGGTCCTCCCTTCCTGAAATGATGCTAAAATTCAGCATCCTGGCTTGTATCAGCACTAATGTGGCCAGCAGAACTTGGGCAGGGATCGTCCCCCTGGACTGAGCACTGAGGAGGCTGCATCTTGAATCCTGGGTTCAGCTTTGGGCCCCTTACTCCAAGAACGACATTGAGGGACGGGAGCATGTCCACAGAAGGGCAAGGAAGCTGAGGAAGGGTCTAGAGCACAAGACTTGTGAGGAGCGGCTGAGGGACCAGGGGTTGTTGAGCCTGCAGAAAAGGAGGCTCAGGGGAGACCTTCTTGCTCTTGACAACTCCTTGAAAGGAGGTTGGAGTTAGATGAAGCTAGTCTCTTTTCCCAAGGAACAAGTGATAGGACTGCAGGAAATAGCCTCAAGTTGCACCAAGGGAGATTTAGGTTGGACATGAGGAAATATGTCTTTCTTGAAAGGGTTGTGAAGGCCTGGCCCAGGCTGCCCAGGGCAGTGGTGGAGTCCCCATCCCTGGAGGGGTTTCAAAGCTGTGTAGATGTGGTGTTGAAGGACGTGGTTTAGTGGTGCCCTGGCAGTGCTGGGTAATGGTTGGACTCAATGGTCTTAAAGGTCTCTTCCAACCAAAATGATTTTATGATTTTATGCTACAAAGATTGAGGTTGAAGAGATGGTGGTTCAGTCTGGAAACCAGACTTGGGCTCATGGGTGCTGGCAGGTTCAGTCTTGGACCTCTGGAAACAACTGGCCAAAGAGTTGTGGAGGCCAGGGCTGCCCTTGCCCTCGTGCCTGGAAGCTGAGACACACAGCGTCCTTGGTGGGGGACTGGGTTTATTTCCCTTCCGCAGCATGATGCTGCCTTGTGAGTTGAAATTCTGTGCCCTGAGCTATACAGGGAACAATAACTCAGTTATTCTCATTTATTTGGAGGTCTGCAAGTGACTTTGCTGTAGCAATTTTGTATTCTCACTGGCAGATATATTGAAAATCACAGAAAGGAACTGCATCTGAAGGTGTTTGTCTGCCCGTGCCACTGATTTTCACAGGCAGGGGGTACGGAATCCTTCTGTGGACCCAAGGCCTCTCTGCCCTCCCCATCCTCCCTTGCTAGTGTGTTCTCAGCCAGCCCAGCCTCAGGAGGACAGTCAGCTCAGGAGATGCTTACTTTGGGGTCCCCTTCTTTGTGACAGGTTGAGCATCTCTTCTACAAGTTGGTTTGATATGACTGTTAAGTTGATGGGTGAGATTTTCCATCACAACAGACTTTTAAATAACAGGGTGAAAGAGAACATGATTTTGGCATTCCCTGGAGGCTCAGCAAGGCCTCCCTGCTTATTAATACCATTACATGACTTAATCAGGCTGAGTGGGAGATAGTTCAGGACACCAATGTTGCCTGCTTCTCCATCTATTAGAAAACAAAAGAACAAGGCTTGGGGGGTGTTTAAATCCCTCCTCACTGTTGGGAGCCTCAGCAGCTGATTCTTCTACCCCGGTGCGTCAGCAAGGGAGGCAGGGTGTGAAGCGTTGGCAGCCTTGCCAAGCGTTACAGCAAAACACCACAAAAGATTCTTTTAGCCAGCCAGCGTGCTTCGCCTCTGCTGTCTGCATACATACTGTGGTAGCCTCTAACTAAACAACCAGCAAGGCCCGTTTCTCAAAACCTGCCCCAGTCCTTGCTCTTTCCCATTTAATTCCCCTGTATAGGGTACAAATACCTGCTTTGTTACACCAGTGTGATGCTAACCCTGGCTGCCCACCTACTGCACAGAACCTTGCAGTCCACCTTCTAGATCCAGCCGTGCATTTTCTGAAAGCTTAGAGTAAATATCCAGAGGGAAAATCCAGCTTGTAACTAGCCATAAAAGATCATATTTAATATAAAAGAATGCAAGGTGACATGAATAATATAGCATCATACAAAAGAAGTGGCCAAGAGAGACTAGAAATACTCGCTATGCTTAAAAACACATATATTGTACAGAAAATAGTAAAGCAAAGAGAAAGTGGTCATTCTCCCAGGAAAATTTAATTTACTAAAAAAAAAAAAACCAAATTGAAAGTAGAAGAAAAGTATTAAATCACTGGAGCTCTGGCATTTAAACGATACTGCTTTTCTTCCTGAGAAGCAGGTTGCTGCCAGTTAGGCATAATCATCTCCATCCTAAGGAGGGATGGGCTCTGCTGATACTCTGACCAAGCTATTGATAAAGCAAAATTACCCAAACAGAGAGTGATCATAATTACGGGTAAAATGGGTTTGGAGATGAGATAGTATGATAGATGAGGAACTGTTTAGGGAAGGAATAATGAGTTGCATGTGTCAAGGGAAGGACATTACTCATGGATTTGTTCAAGAGTTGATCTTTGGTCTATTATTGTTCGCTCTTTCTGATGGTGTTACACTAAACACAAGCGCAAAGTTAATTAAGTGTCAAGGCAGCAAAAAATATGAGAGAGGAAGAGAAGATCATGGGGGAAGGAGCAGACAAGGTTGAGAGCCAGCGGTGTTGCACACCCAGGTACAAATGTTGTACCTGTACTTTGGCTTACCAGTTAGGACTGATGGAAACCAGGCTCTGAATGTATCAGCCACTCTCAGTGAAATGCCACCAAATAACATGGCCAGGAAAAGACAAAATGAGATTTCTAGCAAAATATTTCCAGCAGAGCTGTGTAATCCAGTAGGTACGAGCACTGAATAAGGCACCTGCCTTATCTCTAGGATACCTGATGCAATATTGGGCATCCAGGTCCCATTAGCCAGGCTGGGTGATGGTGGATCCCTCCTGGAAGAAAACTGAACATGCTCAAAGGCTTCTTCACCATCTGATCAAAGCCAGTTCTCATGGAAATGGAGGCACAGGTGCTATAGTGAGGAACATCAGGTCAGCCAATGCTCAGCTGGTCCCTCCAGCTGCTGGAGGAGGAGGAGGTGGTTACTTGGAGGGCTACACACTCAGACCTTCTTCACCATGGTGGGAGCAAGAAGAAACAGTTCCCATATGCAGTCCACTTCATTCAGTGTGGATGTTGTGTTGAAATTACAGGTTTGTTTTCACAGGAAGGTAAACAACTGCAGTATGTGAATAACGGAGCAAACAATTTACCCTCTTGGCTTGTACGTCTTGGTTGGAGCTCAACATGACTAGCAAGGGAGGTGTGCTGGGGGAGCTGAGAAAGAAGGTCAGGAGAGTATCTGCATCGAGAAATTTGCTTTCAAGACCACCAGGAGAAATACAGTCTAAGATCAGAGCTAGCTGGCGATATTTTTAGAGTGTATTTTTTTTAATGAGCCATTAAAATATGTTGTCAAAGCAATGCATTCGGCTAAAAGAGTTTAAGCTGAGCAAAGGGAATTTACACAGCAGCACAAAAAAAAAACCCCAAAAACCTCTGGGTGGTAATTTCTTCAAGTCAGACTAATTCCCATCCAGGTTGTTCCCCAGCATTGTCTTTAATTGCTAGAGCCTCACAGAAAGCCTTGTGCAAAGAAAGGAAGATCATAATTAGGCTAGCATTTTTCTTGCCTTTGTTGTGAGTCTGTAGGGATTGGCCTTTTCAACATTTGTCATTTGGTTAAATCATTCTGTTCTAGTGGGTTGATAGAAGGGAGAACTGGGATGGAGGAAGGGTGGCTGCTGTTGTTGTGCTGTGCAGGCGTTGCAGCTTCTATTGCTGGCATCACAGAGATGAATTTTGGTTGGCATGTGTCAAAGATTTCTCTCCCGTTCCACAAAAACCAGTTTTTTAGGGATATGATGGGAAAATCTTGATGCTAATGTAGGACAGCTTGGGCACCCTAGGAAAAGCACTGGGAGAAGACCTGAAACCTTGAACAAACCCCAAAAAAGCAGAGCAGAGCAATGGATGGAGTCCTTTTCTGCTACTGCTCCTCTTCATCTGCAGCGCCCATCCAATTCCCTCCCCATGGATGCTCATTAAAGAACAAAAATGGGGAAAAAACCTCACTAACTCTATAGTTTTTGTGTCTCAGCTGGGAGAAAGCCAGCACTAAGGACAGCTGGGGGCTGCAGCTGGCACAGGAGAGCATTGCTGAGAAGTTTGCAGCTCTTTTGTAGGAAATCAGACTTCCTCTGAATCCTTTAAATGTGAGGGCTTTAAATTCTGTCCATCATATGTCAGGTTGGCCAGGTAGTAGATCTACAGCATAGCACAGCCATTCAGGCTGGAGGGGACCTCAGGAGGTCCCTGTCCAACCTCCAGCTCAAAGCTGGTCACCTCTGAGGTCAGACCAGGTTGCTCAGGGCTTGAACTAGTTGGGTTTGGAAAACCTCTGAGGATGGAGATGACAAAACTTCACTGGGCAGTCTGTGGCACAGCTGGACTGTCCTCAGTTACTCAGCATCACCCAGCCCAGTGCCAGGGCTCCAAGGAGCATTTGGTAAAGCCTGAGCTTCCAAGCAGTCTTAAAGTGCTGGTGTTCATCCTTGGAGACCTCCCAGAGGGACAGAGTAATCATCATCCCATTCTCATCAGTGTGGTGCAGTGGTTTGGACTGGGAGCGTTGCAAACAGCGAGCAAAAACCCAGTTTCTGGTTGTAGGTGGCCAGCACATCAGCAGCATCGGTAAGAATAAAATTACAGCAGGACCAGTATAAACGGAAGGTCAACTCACAAGCCAAAAATTGTGCAAGGAAAAACTAGGCTGACAGGAGAAACTGGTTATTAGGCTGCCTCTGCAGAAACAACCTTTGAGAGGATTTGGGGGATGACAGGCCACAAAGGTATTTATTTTTATATATTTTTATTGCTGTATCCCAAAGGAGGTGATAGAACTGAAAGCCCGGCAAAATTTAACGGGGCCTGTGAAAAAAATCAGGAATACAGCTTCAGAATGAAGATGAAGGGTTCTGGCTTCTTTCTTATTTTAACTCAGTAAGAAAAAGGAAACTCCATGGCAAACCAAAAGAGCATCTGATCTAAAAGGAAGTTTTGAGGAAAACTCTTTTCTGAGCTGCATCTGGAAGAGCTGCAAAGCAGCTAGGATCAGGGCTGGGGCTCAAACCCACCCAAGCAGGGGATCAGCTTCTTTCTAGAGACCCAAAATGAGATTCAACAATGGGAGATTATGGGTTTAAAAAAACCCCAAACCACAAATAAACTAAAAAGAAGGAGCCTCAAAGGAATGAGAAATATATGTATTTATGCAGTACTTTTCCAGCAGCACATGAGATCGATCAGTGGTTCTCTATTTTTTAGTAGCCAAACCCCCTCAGAAAACTCGGTCTCGATGCAGTGTGGGGGTAAGTAAATAACTGCAATCACAACACAGAGGAAATTGCAAATTATTTTGGGAAGGGGAGGAACAACAGAGATTCAGAAAACGAACTTCAGCACCAATAAAAGGTGACGATTCATTGCAGACCTGCTTGGGAAGGGGACTGGCAGTGAGGGTGAGAACCAAGCTGAAAGCGAGATGGTTTGATGAATGCAAAAGCTGAGGCCTCCTGATTAGGGCCCAAGTGTGGGAAGTTATCTAAAAATAAACAAACAAACCCCCAAAGCTCTGAAGATTTCAGCACCATCTGGAGCCTCTGGGAAAAGAGGCACAGTGTACTGCTGGAGGAGGGATTAAAGAACAGGGTTTATATATACACTTATAGATGTAGAAAGATGTGTATCAAAGCAATGCATATCACCAGTGGAGGTGAGTCCAAGGCTCAGAAGTTGAATCCAGTCAGAGATGCCTGAAGTTACAGATTATTTGAATGGAAGCTGGGGGTTGGGATGTTTTTTTTTTCCTTCTGCTCCACCTCGCTGCAAAAGGCTACTCCTCACTCTCCTTACGCATTGCCCATACCCCATGTCCTCACATGGTCATTACATTGGGCAAGTCTGATGGATGGAAAGGGTAAAAAAAGTGGCATTTACCTCACTGGGACATAAGTCATTTAGTGTTGATAGGGGATCTTTTGGACCAGAAGCAATAACAGACCCAAGCAAAACTGTGCATGCAAATACAGGAGCAGGGTTTGAGAAGGGTACAGAAAGCATCTGAGAAGGGTACAGAAAACCACCAGAGCTGGAAAGGTGTTGAAAAACCCAACAAGATTTAATTATATCGGCAGAAAAACAATCCTATGAAAAAAAATAGATGTTTTTGCCAGTTTGATAGGCTGAGGTGCCAAGTGCTGAGAGAGGCAACTCTCAACCAGAGCTTAACACTCCATCTGGAAACAGCCACTGTTGGGGAGATGTGCTGAGCCCCATGTAGGAGACCTTGGCTTTTAGCTATCTTTACATTGCTTAATGGCATGATCTGTCTCTGAGGTGATAAAAAAAATAAATAAGGAGGTGCAGGTCTTATAATTGATGAATTTATCACTTATCATCATTAAATTATCTCAAGGTGGACTTAAGGACTCCCAAGTCTTCAGGAGAAGAACCAAATTACATCCCAAAGCAGCAGGAGCACTTATGAGCCATGAACAGGTCCCTTCTCTTTAGATCCCAGGTCAGTTCCCTAAAATGAGGTTTACCTCCAGGTGTGGAGAATTTTTGGTTAAGCTATTGGTTCCACAGCAGATTGAACCAATGAAGTGCAGTCGAATTACTAGGCATGAGCAATTAAATTAAATTGAATTTAAAAGTTAAGCTCTTATTATCTGAAACTAAGCACTGGAAATTACTAGACACTTACGGCCTTAATCTCTGTTCCTCAGATCTCTAGCTGCAAAAGGCATCACCCCCATCTAATTTCCTCATCTAATTATATAGGATTACAATGCTTACAGCTCACTAATGTTTGTGCATCATTTTGACATTCTGGTGAAACACCCCAAAGGCAGGACTTCTGTATTCAGTGCCGCATCCAGACACTTGTTGATTAATCGCATATCAAGCAACACGCTGATGAGAAGGATAAGAAGAACTCTTGAGTGACTCCCCATCTATGGAATAGAAAAAAAGTAGTATTGACACCTATAATAAAAGACTTAATGCTTATCCACAAGAAGATCAAGCCCAGGATGCACAGGAAGCCTGAATTCTGGAGTGTTCTAGTGCAAGGCTTTGCAGACCAAAAACTTCCTCTAACAGACCCAAATTCCCTCTTGCGCTATAACACCGATCCCAAGGTAGATCTTGCTCAAGGAGACGTCACTACTCTTACAAATACCACAGCTGATGGACAGCAAACATGGTGAGCACCAGCCCCAGCTCCACCACCAGCATCTTTGGGGGGTCATACTAAATCCACCCTCCTCCGTTTCTGTGGATTCAGGGAATTAGCCCCCAAAATCAGCATTTGTCAAACATAAAACTGTAATCAAGGGGTTTTGGGGGGGAATGCCAAGCATCTCCAAGGATTGCAAAATTAACAGAAGAGCAGCCCGACCATACATGTGTCCTGTTTTCGTGGAATGTAGGATGATAGAATCATTCTGGTTAGAAAAGACCTTTGAGACCATCAAATCCAACCATTAACACAGCACTGCCAGGGCACCACTAAACCATGTCGCTCAGCACCACATCTCCACGGCTTTTCAGTCCCTCCAGGGATGGGGACTCCACCACTGCCCTGGGCAGCCTGGGCCAGGCCTTCACAACCCTTTTAATGAAGAAATTTTTCCTCATGTCCAACCTAAATCTCCCCTGATGCAACCTGAGGCTACTTCCTGCAGCCCTATCACTTGTTCCTTGGGAAAAGAGACCAGCCCCACCAGCTCCAACCTCCTTTCAAGGAGTTGTCGAGAGCGAGGTCTCCTCTGAGCCTCCTTTTCTGCAGGCTCAACAACCCCTGGTCCCTCAGCTGCTCCTCACAAGACTTGCACTCTAGACCTTTCCTCAGCTTCCTTGCCCTTCTGTGGACATGCTCCCGTCCCTCAATGACCTTCTTGGAGCGAGGGGCAAAGACCTGGTAAGAAGACATGGCCAGGGTAGCATTCTGGCCCCGGCAAATCCTTGTGTGCTCCCAGCCACCAGCATCAACCAGCTTTTACTGTGTGAAGCCAGAGCTACCCTTCGTCTGGGATGCAGGGCTGCTTCCCCACATAAAGGCTGGCAAAAAACCCCAAAGTCTTCCTCAGCAAAAGGTTCATATTTTACTACAGACATCAGTCTTGGGGAAAAAAACCCTCGTTTTTCTAATTACATCGCATAAGCATTAGGGAAGAAAACAAGATTTTAATGGAAAACTGGGACATTTCATAGCTCATTTTTTCACACTGAGCCAGAGTTTAATCTCCAAGCATCTCCCCTGCTCATGCACCTCATGCTCACAGCCAGCATCCTCCTGGCAAATCCTCCTGCGGTGGTCAGTGGCTGGGTCACCTCTTCCTCCAACCCACATCACGTTAGCAGGGAGCCAGGCATCCCCTCTTTCTCTGCCTTGGTTTTTGGAGTGAGCTCTGTGGCTTGTCTGTTGGTGAGGGCTATATTTAGCTGCCGTGTGGTGGCATTTCCAGCTTTCTATTTTTGTAAATGCCATTTCCCAGGAAAGAGGCTGAGTTGCCTCTGATCCATGTGAGCACCGGGAGGCAGGAGCTGTGTTTTTGCTGGATGATGGCACCCGTGCTGCTGCACAGAGATTGTGGTGATTTGTCCTGTCCTGGGCACAGCTTGGTCCAGCCAGTGCCCACAGCTCTACCAGCAGGATGTTGATGCACAGCCCACTCCCCTTCCCTTACTGCAGTGCATCCCACAGCTATTCCCCCTTCCCCTATCACACCTGGAAAGGTTTTCCTCCTCCTTGCCTCTATCTCCCCATTGCAAGTGCTCACGGAGAAGTTATGATGGCATCCTCCCCGATGCCATCCCTGCTCTGGCTACTCATCCTGATACCATCTGCATGGGTCAGGGCACTATAAAGATCAAGGCTGAATCACGATTTATTGCAGCAGCCACTTTCTACCCACGTGGGATTTCAGATAAACATGGAGATAGCATATAAAAAAGCACAATGGTGCACAGGGCTATTTCTTATCATAGAATCACAGAATCATTTTGATTGAAAGAGACCTTTAAGATCATGGAGTCCAACCATTAACCCAGCACTGCCAGGTCACCACTAAACCATGTCCCTCAGCATCACATCTCCACAGCTTTGAAACCCCTCCAGGGATGGGGACTCCACCACTGCCCTGGGCAAATACGCCTTACACACCATCCACCAGCAGCAGCATCCCCTGGAAAGACAACAACTGGTTACTGTGGCCTTGGGACCATCAGCATGACATCAAGAGAGATTGGGACAATTTCCCTCAGGAAAGCACGGAGTCACCTGCTTCCCTCTGGGCACCTTTCCACCTCACAGCAAAGGCAGTTTTGCAGCTTTCTCCCTGATCGGTAACCCCAGCAAGAGACTTTTACTGTATTTCTTTAGCATGAAGAGCCCTTTTATGACCATGTGTTGTGTCAGCCTAATACAGCCCTGAAATGCAGAGCATCACAACACACTTGGCTGGTCTTTCAGGCTGGAAATAGTATCTAAATATCCCATTTTTTCCATGTCTTTTGTGCAAAGCCTTTTGAAGGCTTCGCTGCAAGGGGTTTTGGGGAATGCCCTGGCAGACCAAGACCCTGCAGGACTCCCGCAAGAGAGAAGAAGGAGAAAAGTGATGTTCAAAATACAAATGCACTTATGGGATCCAACATCTCCTTGGCCTGAGAACATCGTATTTCTGAACTTGTGGTCAACAGGCTCCAGCCTTCACAGCTGAAGCTGGTCTTCCAAGCTGGGACAGTTTTCCCCCAGTCAGAGATATTCCTAAATATTAGCTATGTCAGCACAAGTGATGGAATTTAAAAAGAGATGGAGATTTTTAGAGAGATGCTCTAAACAGAGCCTGAATAATCCTCTAAACTTAGAGAATATTGGAGATGCTTGGGTTGGCCAAGCAGGAGCTGCAGTTGCACAAAAAGTGCCATCTAAACACTTTGGGCTACCCAAACCCCCTTGCCATCCAAACACTTTGGATTTTTTTCTGAATATCTGAAGAGGATGTGCACCAGCAAACACTGACCTCAGATTGCAATTGAAAAGGAGATCACAGCCTATCAGTGTGGGGACAGAATGTGGCAGGGTAGTTTATTGCCACAAAGAAAGAAAACTCCACACAGGGCAGATTTTTCTCACTGCTTCAATTTTTTTGAAACCAAGCTGCTGGTCTACAGCTGGGTAATCATAGAATCATAGAATGGTTTGGGTTGGAAGGGACATTCAAAATCACCTAATTCCAACCCCCCAGCCATGGGCAGGACACCTCCCACTAGACGAGGTTACTCCAAGCCCCATCTAACCTGGCCTTGAACACTTCCAGGGATGGGGCATCCACAACTTCTCTGGGCAACCAACCTGTGCCAGTGTCTCACCACCCTCAGAGAAAACAACTCTACTAATTTTCAGTCTAAATCTACCCTCTTCCAGTTTGAATCCAGCGCATACAACTGAGTGAATCACCCAAACTACATGAACAAAGTGGTACTGTCAGGCTCAGGCATGAGAACTGGAGGAACCTGAAGCTAAAACCACAGCTCAGTGATTACTCCAAGCTCTCTTGGACTGACAGGGCCAGCACACGAGTAAGACACCTCCTGACGCATCATTAGCATCCAGCCAAGCCAAAGAGGAGAAGCAACCAAGCTGAATTCAGGCACACCAGTCTGTTTTTAAAAGCTAACTCACTCTTTGTAACTTGCAGTGTAAATCCGTTCACACAGAAAGCGTGCTAGTGCCTCTGAAGATGACCTATTTAACCCAGCACTGTCTTGAAGCTATTTATAGTTCTTACACCATTTTCATACAGGAACATGCTGCTGAGGACCAGCAGTTTGCTTGGCTTGCATCCTTTTTCTGCTGCAATTCAGCTGTAAGTGGATCACCAGCTTCACTGATGGTTTGCAATAATTTCAGAAGCTGCATGTTCCCTCTTGCAACGTGGCTTACCTGCAGTAAAAAAATGGGGGTGGGCAGGAGCAAGCAAATTCTGCCCTGGGTTTTTCTTTGCTTTTTAGCAATAAACTCTAAATTCTGCCCCTGAAGTGGTGTGTTATGATGCCCATTTCAATTACCCTCTGAGATCAGTTCTCCATTGTGTACGTACTTTTCAAATATTCCTAAATTCCATCAGATATTTTGTTCAATGCCTTTTTCCTTCCTAAATTATCCTTTGGGTTTATGACTGTTTCTGTTTTCTCCTATTCCTCGCAGGGTCCGGGGCACATACACAGACCAGCCATAGGTCAAACACCCTGTGGGTCCAGTGTTTTCCAGTATCCCCATGACCAACATCCATGTGGCGACAACTAATTCGGTGCAGCTGCATTTGGGATTTCTGTGTTTATCCCAGGGCTGCTCTCCCATGTGGGATCTCAAGCAAACTGCACAAAGCCTGCACATACCACCTGGTGTCTTCATGGTTAAACATGTCCACAAAGCTGAACATTTCAGCTGAAAAGCAGCTAAAATATTAATTAAAACTTAAAATAGACCACATGCACTCCTGGGTGTGTAAAGGTGGAACACATCCACCTGACTGTATTTACAAGCCCAGAGCTTTGCACCGAGTAACTGTTCACTGCCCCACTCTGCACCTCATCCCTGGAGAGCTGGCTGGTCATGCTGGCTGGAAAAGCCCCATCGATACCTTCATTTCTCCCCAGTGATGGGTTTTTGTGCAAAGGGGTCCATCATCCTGCCTGAGAGTGGGCTGACGGCAGTGGATTGTTCCAACATGGGGATAGAGCAGATACAAGTGTAGTTACTTTAGTCCATGCTTGTTAATTTAGCCTGTATAGACCAAATAAATCATTGTCAAATTTCCTAGCCCCACCACAAAGTCTACTCATCCATCTCTCCATCACTCACAAGCATCTGAGCAGAAAGAATTCATGCTCTCTTGAGCACAGCGAGCAAAACGTGGACAAGCCAGAAACCACCTCAGCATTAGAAGGAATTTAGAAGGAAATTTTTTTACCCTGAGAGGGGTGAGATGCTGGAACAGGTTGCTCAGGGGGGTTGTGGATGCTCAATCCCTGGAGGTGTTCAAGGCCAGGTTGGATGGGGCTTGGAGCAACCTGGTCTAGTGGGAGGTGTCCCTGCCTATGGCAGGGGGGTTGGAACTAGATGATCTTGAAGGTCCCTTCCAACCCAAACCATTCTATGATTCTATGATTTAACACCGGAGAGTCCATTGTACCTTTCCCTGCCCAGATAAATTTCTTTCACCCCCTCTACTTCTCGTCTTCAGACAATATTTCTTCTGTTGTCATTCCAGGACTGATACCAGACTCCTTTGATGCACTGAAATTCCCCAAAGAACAATATTCAACTTTTACACACAACCCTTATCTGCATGTATATATTCCTTCTCTCTGCCTCCAAGGAATAGTTCCCTATGATCTTCCAATGTTTATTTGGGTCATATTTGTCTCAATCCAATTTTCTCTTTGGAGAAGAAGGCCTGCATATGTTTCTTCAGATGTCACTCTTCCTGCTGTACGATCACGGTAAATACACAGCTATGAAGTCTCTCCTCTGTGTAAACATTGAAATATAGAGAAAGTATCTGAGTTATCTTCAAGACTTACCCTTGGGGTAATCGCTTCCCTTGAAGTCTGTATTAGCATTAGTGTTCACTTCAATTAGCAGCATTAACCCAACACTGCGGCAATTTCCAAAGCCTCCACCCAAGTTTCTACTTCTAGGGTTTGCTTCTCCCAGAGTCTCTGAAGACATATTCTGTGCACTTCATGCAAGTGCAGCAATGCATTGTAGCCATAGGAACTTAAAAGACACTTTTCATAGGTCTGATTTCAGCTAAATTCAGCCCCCTGGATACAAAACCCTTCAAGAGCAGGAGCTGCCTGTGTCTGGAGGCAGCCTTGTCCTGCTTCTCCCTGGGTAAGGTCCCCTTGCTGTGATTACCAGCTGCCTTGCTACAACCAGCCACGACAAGATTTCAAAGGAGGAGAATGAGGCTGTATTTTTGTCTAATTATCAGTCAGTGAAAGTTATGTGGAGGCTGCCAAGTCGGTATTAGAGAGCCTGCTGCATTTCTGATGGTTTCCGCAATTTGCCACGGCCCAGGTATCACTCGCACACACATAACCAGTTTGTTCTTTGGTAAAACAGCCTCTAGCAACACCCAGTTCAGGAGGAGGAGGGCCTGCTGGCTGCCTTTCCAGTGAGTTTTTGGAGCAAAACAGGGATCGAGCCAACTTTTCCCATGTGGAATGAAGAGGACAAATAAGCATCCTTACGATTCAGCTCATAGGCTTTGGGAGATGCTCAGTTTCTGCTCAGGGCTGCTGGTCTTTTGTAGGCACTAATCTGCTGACATGGCAACTGGATCCACTTGGGTGGATCCTCAGATAAGCACAAATTTCCATGGCAGGAGTCTGCGTGGGCAAAAAAAAAAAGCCCCTTTGTGCCAACAGAGCCAGGTGCCAAATTCTGCTCGCTGTAATCTCTCAGTGAAACCACTTATCTGAAAAGGCAGGAAGAAGCTGGCTCCAGTTCTTTGCATAATTAAAGGCCTGGTGCTCTGGGCATGTATGTCTGGAGTAGAAATCTTATTCTTCCACTTCTCAGCTCCAAAGGAAATATGACTTAGCTAGAGTGACTTGGAAATATCTAGGGCCAAGATCTATACATACCTTGCTTGCCATCTGATAGGGCCAGCTCCAAGTGAGGTGCATTTCAGTATTTGCATCCATGCTGGTGGGAGCAGATCTGATATTTCAGCTATGGCCATGAGCCTATGAGATGAATATTTACATCTCATCATGTGATTTAAAAGCTGCTTGAAGTTTTAGGAATAATCATAGAATCATAGAATGGTTTGAGTTGGAAAGAACCTTCAAAACCACCTAGTTCCAACCTCCCTGCCATGGGCAGGGACGCCTCCCACTAGACCAGGTTACTCAAAGCCCCACCCAACCTGGTCTTGAACACCTCCAGTGATGGAGCATCCTCAGCTTCCATGAGCAACCTGGGCCAGTGTCTCACACTCTTAGAATAAAGCGCTTCTTTCTAACTTCTAATCTAAATCCTTCTCCTCCATTTTGAACCCATTATCCCTCATCCTATCACTTCAAGCCGTTGCATAAAGTCCCTCCCCAGTTTTCTTGTAGGCTGCCTTCATACAGTCATAGACTCATGAAGGTTGGAAAAGACCGCTAAAATCAAGTCCAACCATTCAGATACTGGAAGACTGCAATAAGGTCTCCCTGAAGCCTTTTCTTCTCCAGACTGAACAACCCCAACTCTCTCATCCTGGCCTCATAAGAGAGATGCTCCAGCCCTGAAAATAAATAGTTCTATCTTCATATATACATATATATACATACACACACACACACACATATATACACACAAATATATATAAAAGTATTTTTAAAAATATGAAAAAAAATATATAATCATTGTGTGTGGGTGTGCATAAAACCACACAAGTACAGATGAGAAAGGGCATTATTTATCTCTAAAGCAGACTTTTAATAAGCACACAGAAAAGTACACCTGAATATCTGGAGATGTTTTTCTATGGTTGCCCAGTGGCTTGCCCACTGGAAGTGATTTCTGGCTGACAGGTTTTACTGTAAGAGTTCATTTTTTCACCCAGAGAAAAAGCATTTCTTTAACCAAGCCCCTGGGAAAGAATAAAGGTTGTACTGTCCTACTTATATGAAATAATTTGGTTTTAAACTTCTTTTTTTTATTCCTCAAGTGGACATGAGTGGCCAAGTTTAATGATCTTCTTCTTAACCTCCATTTGTAACTTGTCATAGTAAGGTGAGAAAAGGTCTTTATGCTCTCCCTTGGTGAGCAAGAAAAAGTCTTTGATGAAAAAAAGCATCACTATGTTATAGCTCTGCTCTCTGTTTCAGCAGCTTCAAAACCATGGGCTCTTAGCTTGTTTCTCACCATTCAGTTTTACTATTTGTGCTCCCTGTTTTCTGCATGGCCACTCCCCCATGAGGAGTCCCACACTTTTTACCCACTTAATTTTTTGCCCAGAATCTTTGCCAAGATTTAATCCCTACAATGCCTGCATAGGGACAGGTTGCATTTCCATAAGGTTGGGATGGGAAAGGCAGCAGGTAGAATCAAATATAGCTTCCCAAATTTTGAAAGAGAGTCTCTTAAAGAGAGGCCAAAACCCACTGAGCTGAAGACCAGCAGTATCTTCATGGCTCACCTGAGCAGGACTGAAAATGCTAAAGTAGCTGTAAGGATGTCTTTTGGCTCTGTCTCTTTGGAGCATGGTGAGGGTCTGACCAAGCCGAGCCAGATCTGCTGATGGGAAACAGGGCTAAAGCTTGGGCTCATTTACATCGCTCTGAGCTCCACAAGGAGTTCCCTGTGAGATGGGTTTATATGGCTCTGAAAAGACAGATTTTCCCAGCCTGCTCCCCAGCTTGCAATAACGAATGCTTACGCTTCTGCGTGCAATGCTGATGAACAGCCCTCGTACACTCACTCAAGCAGGCAAGCTATTTTTGCATGAGTAACCCTAAAACTCTGGATGGGATTGAAAGTCTGGCGATAAGCAGGCTGTGCTCTGCATCCAAATGGAGTTATAATTCTACTGTCGGGTAGTTTATATTCAGGCACTGCTGCTTAAGGACCGAGCTATACGATCAATGATGTTAAGAAAGCAGCAAATTAACCAACAATTCATTTATAATGTCAATTCTGTCTAGAAAAATGACTATTACTGTCAGTGCTGGAACAAGCAAATGCATCTTCTGCTATGTTCGATCCCAACTGAGGGGCTGTGGATAGCAGTATCAAGAAACATAGAATTGTAGAATGGTTTGGGTTGGAAGGGACCTCAAAGATCACCTAGTTCCAAGCCCCCTGCCAGGGCAGGGACACCTCCCACTAGACCAGGTTGCTCAAGGCCCCATCTAACCTGGCCTTGCACACCTCCAGGGATGGAGCATCCACAACCCCCCTGAGCAACCTGTGCCAGTGTCTCACCACCCTCAGAGTAAAGAATTTCCTTCTTATTTCCAATCTAAGTCTCCCCTCTTCCAGTTGGAAGCATTATGCTTCCAGCATTATCACAGGCAAGTGTTAGACATCATCTAGATGACTTTGTCTTTATGATGTGGCATTGGCATATCTGTGCCAGTGGCGGGGGAGGATGTGAGACCTTGACACAAGTCAAATCCAGCCCTTTCACAAGCATGGCATGTCCACCCTAATGGCTGCCAGTGCATGGGGATGCTGCAGCATCACATGTCAGAGCTGGATATTGCAAACACCCTGAGCACCCTGTGGTGAATTTCTCGTGTTGTAGCTCACAAGCATGCAAATACACATCAGGTTGTAGCAGAAACATAAGACATGGTGATGGTCAGTGGAGAGATTGTGTTAACAAACACGAATGCACTTACAGTCTCATCCTCCCAATCTCTATTCATAGATCTGTGGGTGCTGACATCTTGCTGATCTACACTGAATTACTGTGGGAAAGGGTCTAAGCTTCATTCGCTTGGGGTACTTTGTGGAGGATGGAGAGCGTGCTCCTGGTATTAGTGCAGATGTAAGCTCGTGTGAATGAGCTGATTTAGTCCATTTGTCAACCAGGAAGGGCCAGTAAACACAGAGGTGGCATCTCAATTGAGAATTGAGCTCATTTTAGACAAACTTGTCTTCTAACTGAGGACTCCAGGTGGGTTTACGTCTTCGTCTGCATTTACAGTTGTGTGTATTAACAGAAGTTGATTGGCAATGAACTAATTGAAGTTCCAACATGACTAATCTAGTCAATACACTACCTTGGGGTGGGGAAACATCTACCTGATGAGCCACTGGCAGCTGTAGGTCATGCTGGTCCTTTCCTCCCTCCCTGCTCAGATGTGCTGATACAGATGTGCTGATGTCTTGCTTGGCAGGGGGATTGGACTTGATGATCTCCAGAGGTCCCTTCCAACCCCTAACATTCTATGATTCTATGATTCTAACCCTCCCAGCAAATGTGCTCTCCAGCAGCCTGGAAGCTTCCTTGTCCAGATCACAACAGAGGAAACAGGACAAGCATCCTGGCTCTTTGTGACCCCTTGGGTATAAATCTTGGGGAAGACTGGTCTGCAAACCAGGGCTGGGCTAGGAAAGACAACATCTCACTAAGTGTGAAACCCACTGGCAGATGTGCCATAACTCAGTTTGCATGCCAAGACACTACAGACCAAGTGTCAATCTCCAAATTATTTTGCAGGAAATAAACATGAATGCTTGCAGGGTTACTCTTTCTATTGACATACACCTCTTAGGTCAGGGGTCCTCAAACTTTTTAAACAGGGGGCCAGTTCACTGTCCCTCAGACACTGTCAGGGGCCGGACTATAGTTTGGAAAAAAAATGAACAAATTCCTATGGACACTGCACATATTTTATTTGTAGTAGTGCACAAAAAACAGGGAAAAGTATGCTGTATCTGTCCCGCGGGCCATAGTTTGAGGACCCCTGTCTTAGGTGCTCAACCGAGGTCCTAATCCCAACCTGTTCAAACAGAAGAAACTGCAATCTCAGCTGAAAAGCACATATAAATGCAAAAGACTAAAAGAACAAGACAGTACTGGCCAGCAAGAAGCGGCTGCTGGGCACTGACACCATTGCAGCCAACATTGTGGAATTGGCAATGGCAACAAAGATCTCGCAGATCATGTCATCCTCTTGAAGCCTCACAAAGGCAAGAAGGGAAGATGCGTTCAGCATGGAGAGAAGGTTACAGCAACGCAGGCTAGGTCAACCAGACAGGCAAGATGGGAATTCCTTGATATTCATAGTGAATATATAGTTTCCAATACTCCTCAATATTCTCCTGCTTAAACCTGGCTGCCTCTGTAGGGCCTTGCAAGGTTTTATCCCCAAAACTGTAAAAATGTCAGGTCTGGGAGACACTGCTGACACATACAGTGGGTCTGCTCAGATCTTGTTCCAAATCCAAAGTGCTGCCACTGAACCTGCTTTCCAAGACTAAGTTTTCACATGTCAAAAGCAGTGCTTTCAGCACGGATATCTAAAGCCAGTTTTTTAGGGTTCATCTGAGACAAATATAAGAAAAACCTAATAGTATAACAAGCCAGCTCCTACTGACTTCAGAGGGAGCATGGATGCAATCTGACAGCATTTTAAGCCCATAAAGCATGTTCCCTCTGATACCCAACAGCTTCTATATCCTTTGCTGATTAATGCACTGGAGTACATTATGAGTTATTCATGTCTTCATGGTTGGGAATGCACGAGCCCTACAGCACTTCCAAGCTGCTTATCTCCAGCTGTACAGCTTGTGGGCCACAAGGTCATGAGCTCTTCTCCCAGGGGAGATGACAATCCTGGGAGAAGAGCTCAAACTGGCACACACCTGCCTCAGCTCTGGGATGCCATTATGGGATGTTGGTCCATTTGCAGAAAGAAGCAGCAGAAAGCGTTGTGGCTTCTGACAGGCCGTTGCAGCCATCAGGATGGGAATGCTCCAAAAGGGGATACTTAGCAGATGAAAGATGTTTGTTTTCAACGTCATCAAGCTTGGATATGCTAATCCATTTTGTCATCCTTCAGACTTGCAAGTGACAATGTAATAAGTCCTGACAGGGGAGCTGTCAGAAGAACGGGCAGGCAGACCACTCCTGTCAAACAGTTGACTTCTGAGCCCCCCTAGGTCTCTATTAACTCATTATTATTCCCTTTTGCTATCAGTCTTTTGATCCAAAGAACCAATGACATGAGCATAAAATATGCGAGGAGATTTTAGTTCATTCTAGCCCAGCCATCCTGTCAGCTCAAAAAAAAAAAAAAAATCACATGCTGAATATGTGCACACCTTCTTGAAGAAGTCTGATTACAGTCGGGGCCACGTGTAAGCACCAGATGAAACCTGTTGTGCATGGGAGCACAGATTCCCTGGAGGCAGTAGGACAAACTGGTTTTGCTCCAAGAAAATGGACAGTAGCCCTAGCAGGTTTTCAGGTCAGAAATCCTCCTTTTGCTGGTACCAAATTACAGAGAAGTCCACAAACTAAATGCAACCAATGACAAAGGTTTTGTCTATGCATAGCCCAGTTAATTCTACCCATGAGCAAGTTCAAGTTGGCCTGATGAGCCTGTCCCAAGGGTTATTTTACCACCACTCGGCCTTTCTGTCTAGAAAGGTGCTTACCTTGTCTCAAGCTTCTGAGGGTTTTCGTAACAACCTACTTCTTTGTTATTTACTGTGCCTGGGGACCAAAAAAGAGAGAGACATCCCCAATGCCTACTTTGGATCTGCTCCTAAGATGTCCCTGTTCTGTGCAGGACAGATTGATGTGGCATTTGTAGCATCACTGAGGGCTTCCACACATGCTACACCAGCTGTGCAGAGACATTTCCATAAGAAAGGTGCATTTTAACTTCGATTTTGTTTTGGTTTAAATAGCATTTGAGCACTCAGTTTGCTTGCTGTAAACTCTGAGCCAATGATTCCTGTGGGCTCAGTAAGCCCACCTGCAAGAAAGAAATGTCCCAAACAGCTTCTGAATAGGACCTGAGAGATTCCTCCTTCATGAGCAAACAAGGGAAAGTAAAACAAGCTTACGAGAAACCCATTGCTTATATTGAATCATAATGTTTCTGTGATTTAAACCTCTCTTTATGGCCTTGAGTGGCCTAATGAGGGCATTATCTTATTAGCTTTGATGACAGGGGATGTACAGAACACCTTACAGGGGACTTTTTCAGCTCTTTCAGATGCAGGTATTGCCAAGGTAGAGATCTGGGGCGAGCCTGGGTTTGGAAGAAAACCTGTGTTTTCATCTCAGTACTTTATCGCTACAGAAAAGATATTTGGAGAGCCTTGAAAATTTGGAAAGTCAGATTTTTCCCCACTGAGGATGCACAAGAGATGAAAATCAGTGCTGGGAAAACCAAAGGTGCTGATATATGCATTATTCATCATACAAATTGACATATTGCAGTGCTTACAGATGCAAGCGATCATCTTCATTCCATTGTTTCCACAATCTCCTTTCAGCTCAAAAAAAGCTCATCAAAGCCCTTGAGATCATGGCTGGAACCTAAACACTAAAGAGATTTCAGCAATGATAACACTTAAAGAATCAACATCCAAAGAGCAAGTCGGGAGAATGGAAACCAGACAAGGTTTCCTTCTCACCACTGCTTTGATGACACATCTCATTCCTGCACCTTCCAAAGCAGAGCTTGGGAAAAAGCAGGGTTTGAGACCACTTATTCTTGGCAGTTGCTCGGTTCAGCCATGCTCGAACCTCTCACTTATTCTTTACAAGTCATCTGTAAACATCCAGGGAAAAGGCTTTTTGTTCTCACAGAACATTTGGGAAGTGCCTCTGTGAGCTAAATATCCAGAATTGTGCGCGTACAAAAATGTGTTTGTTCTTCCATTTACAGAATCTCCCAAACGTCATTCATAAATAGCAACTGGGGTGACTGCATGCTTTGAAAACTGCTGAAAATGTTTTTTATTTGTTTCCATCTGCATACTTACAGAAAGCTACATGCAAAAAAACTAAAGGGAGATCTGAAATAAGTGGTTATTTTTGGTCCTTTGTACAACTGCCAGATACTACTTGCAAAAAAAAATTAAAAATTCAACAAGTTCCTTGGCTAATGTTTGGGTCCAACAGGTCCCCCCCCACCCCATCACCGTACCTTTGTCCACGCCTGCCAGCATTAGCGCTGTACTAGATTTAGCTGCTGTACGACCAGCTGCTGCACCACCAGCTGCTGCATTCATTCAGAAGTCCATGGCTATGTTTTGTTGTTTAGGACGTCCTCCTCTGCCTTGCACCCACTGCGGTGTATGTCACCAGGGCAATCGCCCAGTGAAATTTAACTGAGATTGCCAGTGGTGTTCCCAGCCCAGTATTTCCACACATCAGCTGCGCAGAGCTTCTTGAATGCTGCAAATAGGGTATAAAAAAACCCCAGGGTGTCCACAGAACAAAAATATTTGGCTTCTCTGTGTTTTTGTCTTGTTATTCCCGCCTACCAGCATAGGTTCCCTTCTTCCCAGCCTTTAGGGAGTGCTGCTCCGCAGCCTGGGCTCTTCTCATGCAAATAAGAGCACTCAGTGCATGAATAAGCAAAGATGATTGTGTTTTCCTCCCGCTTTAGAGAATTCAACCCATCTGGAAGCAGAACCAAGGTTCCTTAGGTGATGGCAGAGGGCAGGAGGAAGGAGTAGTAACAGTGATAGAGACACGTCTGAAAGCCAAAGGAATACATCCAAACTATTTTACAAGCACTTACAATACTAATTAGCAAGTCAAGATACAACAAGGGCAGCAGTTAAAACTAAACAAATAATTTGGCTGCTAATGCCACTGGGCTTGCTGTAGTACAAGCAGTGCCTTTGTACGGCACCAGACAAGACATCTACATTCACATCCACCCTTGCTCTCCAGTTCCCAGCTCTTACATTTTCCTGCAACGTGATCCTGTCAGTTAATTGTTAGAATAAGGGAAGAGATGTCACTAAAAAAAAAAAAAAAAAAAAGAAGAGCACAGCTATGTTTAAATGTCTTCCTTTCCCCGTCCAGGGAACAGAAAGTCCAGAAGCAGCAGGAAACTCAAGCTGTGAAATCTTGGTCAAGGAGCTTTGAGCAGCTCAACCTGGAGCAGGTTGATGCCTTTATGATGACATCTATTTCCAGGAATTTCAGAAGGAAAGTAAAAAGTTTCCTACTAATAGCATTTTGGTTTCATTGCCTTTCTTTCTATTTGAAGGAGAGGGAAAAAAAAAAAAAAAGAGAAGATTCCAGTAAGGTAGAAAGCAATGATGATTTTCCCCATCCTTCAGATGTAATGTAGGAAGAAAGATTTGCTCATTCACAGCATGATGAGCCCCATCAGCAGACCATCACAGCCTGAACATCAAATTTGCCACTAGTTCACAAATAACCCCCATGGGATTTGCCACCTGAACCACCTCAGCTTGTGGTCTCACCAAAGGCCACCTGTAGCCCTTCTCATGCCTAAGTTGTCCAAATTGTCCAACTAAACCCTAAATGGCAAAGATGGTATAAAGATTTTGGTACCTCCTGTTTCTGGAATTTGCTAATTCCCCAATTAATTGGAGATTGGTAGAAATTTCTGTACGTGTTGTCCACAGAAAATGCTGCTGCTGCTCATGTTTATGTTGGAGATCTCATGCAGCAGAAAGGATATTAGAGCAGGAGGAGTGCTGGTCTAATTCAATGGGGCAAGTCTCCAGTTTCTAGCAAGGTTTTTTTAAAATATATANNNNATATATATACACACACACACACATATACATACATATATATAAAAAAATAAAAAACTTCAGCAAGATCTGTCATGGCCAACACAGCTTCTGTGATAAAGTCAGGCTGGGTGAAAAGTGAGGGTTATCAGTGGGTTAGTTGGATCATTTACCACACACAAAAATCACCAGTGACCAACATATGATGAGTGAAGCCATATCATGGCAGAAGCCCCTGGAAATATTCCAGGCGAGGTTGGATGGGGATCTGAGCAACCTGCTCTAGTTGCAGATGTCCCTGCTCACTGCAGGGGGGTTGGACAAGATGAAATTCAAAGGACCCTTCTAACCAAAGCCATTCTATGATCTTATGAAGCAAGTGAACAAAGTCTTTAGTTTGTGCCAGGAACTGACCAGCCATGCCAGGGAAAAGATGTTTTCCATAACACCAGAAGACATTGCAAAACAACAGATACACTACACAAGTGGAAAAATCCCACTTTCTAAGCCAGAGTCCACCTCACAGTGACTCACTTTTCTCACCCACTGTCCTCCACTTGAGTATGTGGGTCTCATATGACAACCAGGACTTCCAGTTTCCCCTAAGCCATGTGAAAAACAGTTCCCTTCCAGTATTTTACACCTATTTCTGTAAGAAGAATGGAGGGAACCTGCAGGTGGGCTTGGGTTGCCATCCAGCTCAGCTCTGCTGCAAGAGCTTATGTGTACCAAGGTGGTGTACTGTGATGTGCCACCACTGGAAACAGTGAAGATGCAGCTGGGAGACAAATCCTACCCAACCTCACTGCTGCTATCTCTTATGTTTCCTCTGAAGACAGCAGTTTGCCTTATTTCTGAGCAGAGAACCTCTTTTGGTGGCTGCTTGTTCCAATTTCAAGGATAGCCATGTCTCCAGTTGTTTTTCTCTACAGGACACCAACTCCTTGGTAATTAGATGCAAACATATGGTAGCTCCTGCACTTGTTGTTGGGGTGAATCCCTTCTGTCTCAATTGATGTGGTATCACCAGCCTAGTTTTCTCTCCCTGGTTTCTCTCCAAATGCACCACCTAACACAGTGATCTGCCTCGTTAAGTGAGAGAAACCTTCCTGAGGGACATCTGAATAACGATCAGGCAGTTTCCAATAGCTGGTCCCTTCCTCCTCTTCACAAAGCTGAGATGTGCTGGACACATGCTACCCCTGCCCATCCCTGGTACTGTACAAGGGGGACCAATCCAGAGTCTCTTGAATTGAGTGAATTGATCTGGATTTAAGGACGGCACTTTGACAACTGAACTTGCAGTAGCCACCCAGTTCCAGGAGATGTTGCTGTGCTTTCAGCTAAAGGCCTGGAGGAGATGTACACAGAGCATGGGAATTGGAAAGAGGAAAAAAAATTTAAGTGCTTTTGCAGCAAGTAGTGCAAGAGAGCATGCAAGTATGGGTCAAAAAGCTGTGTTTGGGGCAGTTCTGCACTTTACAGGCTGGGAAATGGAGACACACAGGAGGTCTCTAGCAAAAAGCAGACAGTTGGTAGTGACAAGGATCAGGCCTCCATTTCTAGACATCTCTCATGCCTCAGGCTGTGTTGCTTTTTCATACTTGCTGGTCTGATGCCATGCAGAAGGCAGGTCACTGCTTTACATAAAAATTCAGTCTTCTCAATTGCCTTTTGACCTACAGTAGGAAAAGCCTCCCAAGGTTTCTAGCCCACTGCATGGCCAATTAAGTGCAACCCTCTAGAGAACAAGGCAAGGAGTTATACACACTTCTAAGATTTTAAACAAGAGCCTGGATCATAATTTCTCTGAGGCTATGAGCAAAGTCCCCAGGAGCACCAGAGAAGGGACAGGATTAAAGTACAGCATGACCGGAGGAATCACTGACATGCCCAGATGTCCTGGTTTAACTGGGTTTGTCTCAGCACGCCAGCAAGATTAGTCAGCACTCTGCCTTGGGGTTTGCTCAGGGCAGAGGGTTTGCGTTGTCTTCTGTCGCCCCCACCCAGGCTGCAGCCCTGGGAACAAGCTTGTTCCCAGCTCCCGGAAGGAGCTGAGGAGAGACATCTCTCCACAGGGTCATTACCCATGCTCAGGGTCACCCTGCGTGACCCAGCTTGTGGGGCCTACCTCCTACATTTGTTTGTAAAGACTGGCCACCCTACAAGTAGAAATAAGGACAACCAGAGAAAACAGAAGCACATAAGGTTGCTTTGTTCCCATGTCTACTCTGCATGCACAGAAGGAGCTTCCACATTGCACTTTCAATACTCAAAAGATTTGCAGACCAGAGACCATCGGCAGCCCACCTTGGCTACATTGGCAGCCAGGAGCTTCATGGGGAACCATTTGCTGTCGGCTTGTCCTGCTATATCTTCTCCATCCACCACAGCATCGCTGACCCTCTTTCTTCCTTCCAAGAGGATGTGGGACAGTATCTGCAGTGCTATTGCCAGTGAGGAGCAGCACCAGAGCTTGGCACTGCTGCAGGAGCTGTCTTCAACCAAGACACATGATGTACCGGTAAAGCTGCTTCTCTGAGCCAGAGCTTCATCCAGCATGAGCTGTGGAAGCCAAATATCCCTTTGAATAATGAAAAGGGTGTTTGAGGTAATTAAGCTCTTCTGGGTGAATTGTGCTCCCTGCCCCAAGGAGACTGTCATCTCAACAGGGGACAAGCAGGGATGTTACAGCAAAAGTTAAGATGATGATGATAGGCATGGACACAAGGGTTGCTCAGAGGGTTGATCTGGCATTTATTTGCCTGCAGCATAGGGGATTGGTACACTCAGATAGCTGTTTGAGAAGCTAACTGCTCTCCAGCACCTAATCCCTTCTAAACTCAACCTGATTTGCACCACACAGAGGTGAGTAAAACCCATGCAGGGTTTTTCCAGGTAAAGAGGGACCCAGGCTGTCCTCTTCCTATTCATCTAACCACTTGTGCGCGAAGTTATACACATGTCCAGGGTCATACATACACAGCCAAGTACCTGAAGCACATACTGAACATTAGTATTGTTAGAAAGGATCTGGGTGTATGACAACTAATGCAAAAAAAAGCAAAGAGTATCTAGACAAGTTTGATAGCAGCAGTTCTTCAGTTATGCTCAAGACTCTGCTGCAGAGGAGAAGCGACACGTTGAGGGCACAAGATCCTGCTTTGTGCCCAATACAATTGCTTACTGCAGATGGGAGAGAGTGCTTAAAAAGTCTGGGCACCTTCATGATTTGCACCAAGCTTTGATCCCCGAAGGAAAGTACTCCTCAAGACAGAGCCTTGCTGCTGCTGCCTCTCTAGCCAGCCCTTAACATTCTGGTTTTCCTAACAATGTGTCAAAAATAGACTAGAAATACGACTAGGCTATGTTAAGAGTACTGAAAAGTGGGGAGAAAATGCACTGTTTTTAAAGCACTCTGGTTTTGTGACTGAAGCCAGCTGTGAGCACAAGGAATTGGATGTCTGCTGATCCAGTTGAGGAACACAGGGGCTTGAAACCTCCATTTGCTGTCACTTCTACGCATTCCAACCAGCTGCACCTCAGGACATGGACTGGTGCAGAAGCAGCAGCTGGCTCCAAAAGTATGGCATGGGAATGAAGGGAAATACATACTTTGTGGTGACCTCTGCCTTAGCATGCTCTGAAGCATTAGCTAGAAAAGCATGACAATAGAGGTCGTGGTGGGCAAACACTAGGTCAGCCATGAATGCCAACACTGAACAACTGGGGTGCAGCTGGGCATCTGGATTGGGGAGTTAAGTGTGTTTTGAACTCCATGGCACTTCAGTAAATGCAAATACTTTTAAGGACACTGCAGAATTGGAGCTGCAGCTCCAGAGGCTCCCAGTGTGTACTAGACCAAATACGGTCACAGCAAGGTCCATTTGATCTTTAGCAATGGTGAGGTCTCAAATATCACTCTTTCAAGCAGCATCTGGTTACTAAGAGAGCAAAAACCCTGTACTAACCCCAGAAGGCAGCAGGAACAAAGCTTCCCTCGTTTTGGCAAGAAAGACATCAAATGGCGCACGGAAAGAAAGCATAGTCCTAAGAATGCAGCCTGTAAAAGACCACTTGTGTTCAGGATTGGCTACAATGACCTAGCCTGTGTCACTGAGCAGTGCAGGTGTAGCCAGAGAAGCTTCAGACCCCTCCCCAGAGGCTGGAGAACCCATTGGTTTCTGCAGGCACATAGGTGACATAGCTGAGTAGGCCAGGCTTGGCCAAGATGCAGCCTAGCACCAGCTCCATTCTATAGAACTCTTAACAGGTTGCCCAGAGAGGTGGTAGATGCCCCATCCCTGGAAACATTCAAGGTGATGTTGGACAAGGCTCTGAGCAACCTGCTCTAGTTGCAGATGCCCTTGCTCACTACAGGGTGGTTGGACTAGATGACCTTGAAAGGTCCCTTCTAATACAAACCATTCTATGATTCCATGGTCTTTCCGATAAAATGATAAAAATCTGTTTTCCTCTTTCCACTTTCAAGAAGAGCCATTGTGGCTACTTATTTTTAGGCTTTTGTGCTAACTTTCCTGAGCTCCACTCCGGATTATGTGCTTGGAAAAGGCTACTATACATGTCTGAACAAGCCCGACAGCCTGCTCCTGAGCTGAGATGGGCAGAGCAGAAATTAGCATCAAAGACATAGTCCTCCCCATGTGTGATTTACTCTCCAGAGAGCTGCTCTGGGCAACTTCATGGAATCATTGAGTGGTTTGGGTTGGAAAGGACCTTTAAAGATCCAACTTCCTTGCAGTGAGCAAGGACATCTGCAACTAGATCTTCTGTAATCTCAATTTCTTCTCTCCATTGTGAGCAGCACCAAGAGTGCTGCCATCAATCCACTGCCTTGCACTGAGTTGCAAGGCAGATGGATTTGGGCAGATGGATGCTCAGACCCTCCACTGTGTCCTGCAATACTAAAATCCTCATAACTGGAATGGGCAGGCTTGAAAGCACCTTCCCAACCTGCTGACATGTCTTCTTTGCATGCACACAGGCACTTACAGGCATAAGAGGCTTCTCTGTCCTTTGTTCATGAACAAATGGAGCCAATCCATGCTGAAGCATTCACTGCTGTGTGCACACAGGGGTTTACAGACATGGATATCCTGGCACCACTGACATGCAGCAAAGGTCTGAAGCAGATTTTGAATTTACACCAGAGTCCAGCCCATGACATTGAACTTGTGTGACAAAACCAGAAGTTGAGCATCAACTATTAAGATTAGATCCTGACATCAGAGCTTCAAATTAGAAGCACAGACAAAAGGAAACCAGCTCTACCTCACAGCAACTCCTATTTCGTTCCTTGAAACTCTCTAATTACACTATTTTTAATTGCATATTTATACCACAGACTATTTCGTTCCCTTTAAGGAGACAGGAGTGAAATCAGCTTATGATATTTCTACATCTTCTCATGAAGGCATTGAAGTAACTGCCTGCTTATTTTTACTTTTATATAATGTATTTTGGGGCAGCAAAAAAAGGATTTGATAAATACCAGAGAAATGAAAAGTTGGCATCTCTTTCCAACAAGGAGATCTCAGCATGGGCAAGGGAAGGAGCCCAGCTTGCATGGCATGATCAGGGCTCAAGCTCCTGACCCACACAAGCCCATAGCCTCTTCTCTTCAATACTTGATAAATTTGTTTTCAAACCCTGCTTTGGTCCAAGTTATGGGGACTCTTGCAAGTCATAGTGGCCTTGTATTTGGATTTGTTAAGGTGTATCTGCATGTTACAATACGCTGGGTTTAATGTAAAGCCTCCAACATCTACATAAGGCAAGAAAAAACAGCTTTAATTTAACAGTGCCACCCCCTCTGCTCTCTAACATCACCCCAGGATTCCTCCTGCCCCCTTTAGAAATGAAGGGATTCTTGCTAGTGCTATATTTTAAATTTAGGGGAGGTTTAGTGTCATGGTGCTACTGAGCAGCTTCTTCAATTAAGATAATCCTTGATCTTCCAGGTCCACCATAGCCAGGCAGGAAGAAAAAGATACCCTGGGAAGAAAGGTTTGCTACCTTGGTCCTTTCTTGCACCACATTGCAGAAGCAGCAAGTTGATCATTGCAATCCTTCATGCTACAGGGTCAGTTCTGCTGGTGTGAACACACAGAGGTTCATCCCTTGGTGCTACTTGAGGCAGATGTCCCCTTCTGACCTATGGGGACACATACCACCTCTCACTGGCTAAGACAATGGTGAAGCAGGTCTCTTTGGCTTTCATGCGAGCCCCTTAAAGTGTTAGGTTAGAAATCCCCTTATACTATATGATATCACAGGTGCAGACACAGAAGCGACCAAATTAAGTAAACCTCAGAAACACTACTTAGGTACCATGGAGCTATGCATAAAATTTACACAGAGCCTAAAAATCAAGGAATAGTGCTAATGTAAGTGCCAGAAGACCTGGCTGTGGGCTCATCCCTTCAAAACTGTTTGCTCCAAAGCAACAATTCCACTTCAGAGCTGATCCAAACTCCCCCCAGACTTTTCTCGATGGGTCCTGAGGGCTTAGAAAGCGGTGGAAGGCTTCTTTCCCTTCATCCTTCCTGTGCATACTGAAGCAGAAGTGCCTCTGATTTTAGGTGTGACTAAAGGGAGGGATTCTGTTGAGAGGGTTGGTGCTCCTGTTCAAGGTCTAGATACAGCTGCAAAATTCTGCTTTTACAGCTTCATAAAAAAAGTGCTGTAAAGTGTGTATGGAGTTTGTGTGCACTGGATTATTTCAAGAATGAATGAGGACACTAGTACATAAAATGTCCATCAGTGCATCTTCTGTCACTGCAATCTTCCTCACAATGACAGAGCTGGCTCAGAATCGAAGCCTGTCTCCATCCCTTCAGCTGAAAAACAACTAGACCTCTATGCATAACTGATTTTAATAGGCAGTTGACACTATATGTTCATGACGTTGACATTTTGTTGACACCAACTTGTTGAATAACGCTATTATTCAGGTCAAAAGGGACCTCGGGAGGACTCTAGTCAACCTCCTTCCCAAAGCAGGAGCAGGACAGGTCCCAGGAGGGATTCCTGAGTAACTCCACTTGTAATCTACCTTCAGGTAGAGTACAAAACACTAATAACTATGCTTTGACCCAATGATCTGGCCAGTTTTCCCACACATCTAGTAGTCCACCATAACAGACCATAACATCCCAACTGGGATATAAGAAACCTGGGGCAGACTGCATCAAAAGCCTGGCTAAAGTTAAGTGACATCCACTGCTTTCCTCATCCACAGATTCAGTCATCTCTTCTCAGAAGGCAATCAGGTTGGTTACACATAATTAACCCTTTGCAAGCGCACACTGGCTATTGCCAGTCCCTACCTTCTGCTGCTGCTGCACAGAAATGGGCACTTGCTCTATGATTTTCTCAAGGAGCAAAGCAAGTCTGAGCCCCATTCTCCCTGAGCAGCAGGCAGCTGGGGACAGAAGGATAAAGTTCTTTCAGGTTGTAAGTCAGACTGTCAAGAAACAGCTACAGAAGCTACCAGCCACTGAAGCCACTTGGAAGCTACCAAGAGCAAGCTGAACTCCAGAATAACAAAAGCTGAACAAGAAACAGAATCCCTCAAGCTATAACAAACCCTCCAAACAAACACCAAAACCCAAAGAAAACTTCACCCTCACAAAAGCCTGCTTGTATAAATAATTCATAAGTGGTCAAGAAAAAAAAAAACAACCAGGGAACCACCTCCTTCCCCAGACTGCCAAAATGGAGGGGAAAGACAACAACAACAAAGTCAACAGCCATCCAAGTAAACTGCCCAAACCCAGAAACAATAACCTCCTCCCTCCCAACCTGCTGAAAAGACCAACAGCAGTAATGTTCCCTGCTGAAAAACTACTCAGAAAAAAAAGACCAAGAAGAAGACAGAAGCCAAACAATAGTTTGTTGGTTTCTTGGAAATAGTTATGAACAATATTCAGAGGAAATGTTCTCAAGAGGAAGTCATGTAACCAAACCAGAAAGGAGGCAGAGATTGGGAAAACAGATTAATCCGCCTCTCCAGAGGGGACTTCTGATGCCTAAGGAGTCCAGAGTCATCAGTTCATTCCCACCACGCACACACATCAAGCCTCTGACAAAAATCAACATCATGCCTTAGCTACTAACACTGATGATATATGCTTTAGGTGGCAAGAGTTTGATTTATTAACTCAAGAGCTGACTGATGCCAGTCAATATAAAGTCATTCAGTTTTCAGGGGATTTTCCAACTCATTAGCTTTTTTTAGTTAAATATTGCAAATGTTCTTTAACTAAACACCCATCGGCTGGTTTGCTGTTAATGGTCCTTTCCTTTATTTGCTTACAAGTGAGAATTTTTGCACTGAAGGGGACCATTTTTGCACACAGTGACAGACCATAAGGCAGGTATAGATAAGTCAGGGGTTGGAACTAGATGATCTTTAAGGTCCCTTCCAACTCAAACCATTCTATGATTCTAAGTTAGAATGAACTAATGTGATAGTTATGACATCTAGTCTATGAAAAAGTAAGTGTCTTTGAAATTTAGTGTAATTTGAAGAAAATGTAGTTAAGCACTGGGGTCATATTAAGATTTTTGTATTGTTTCGCTCTAATGTTTTCTTTAATCACAAGTAAGAACTAATTGTTTGATGATCCTTTGACTTCAGAGGATACCACAAATAAAGCATCTCTTCATGTATGCATCAAATAGACCTTCTATGTCCCTAATCAATATTGACATTAAAAACCTCCCTGGGAGCCTCAGAACAAGCAGAGTCCTTATACCAAATGCCTACAGGGGAAACAAGTCCACCAGGAATAAACCACCTACCTCAAGTGGCTCTCTGACGTCTGTATTGACACCCATACAGCTTTCTATGTATCAGTAATAGTGGTGCTGTTCACCATCCACACAAGATAATTTGGAAGCCTAATTTGCATCTTTAGTACTTGTAACCATCTCTCTAGCCCGAATTTCAGAGGCCAAGGTAATGAGCAGCTTGTGTTTCACAATCTCTCCAAGATGGCAGTTATCTGGACCACGCAGCTGGGACATCCAGCATGGTTTCCACACCAAACAAGGGCAGCACGGCCTTTCGTTACACAAACACAGGTCTGAAATCATCCTGAAATAATTTGTGCCCAGCAGGTAGAAATAAAGCTGAGATTGTTCTCAGGCATCTCTAATTTCTGTGCCAGCAAAGCAAAACTCCAATAGTGAGTACTCAGCACCTGGTGGCTCAGAGCAAACATGGGAAACATCTATTTTTGCAACTGGATCTGAATGCCCTTGCTATGTGTTCTTAAAAGCTGGCTTCAGACAGGCCACATCAGGACTAGCAGTCCTTGTCCCCAGTATGGCTCAGTGTCCTCTTGCAAGCAGAGCTACTATGGTCCATAGGACACATTATATTTCCTAATCTGAGAGAATTTAAGAGGTACCCGAGCTTGAGTCATGTGAATTTGGACACTTGTTTATGACTAGTAAACCCACCAGCCTAGGCAGACCTGTTGCAGACATTTATAATCCATGTCACCAGGCTATGAAAGCCCTGTCCAAGAGCAGGGACGCAGCAAGCCCTGCTCAGTAGAACAGGCTGTCCTCTGCCCTTCTCAGCCTGTTATCCAGGTCCTTAATCAGAGTATGATATCACTGCTTTGCCCTACTCTAGATTTATCTTTAGCAGAAGAATAGCATGATGGCATCAGTCATGAATGCATCAAGACAAGCGTGCTGTTTATCACGAGAAATATTCAATTCAGGACTTCATGCCTCATGAAAGTCACACAATCTCCAAGGAAATCTAAAGAAATTCCAGGCAAGTCTCCACGCCCTCTCCCCGCATACACAGTCAGCCAGCATTTATTAATCTTAGGAGCAACTGAAAAGTTCCGCAAGAATAAAAAAAAAATTTTATGTTCATTTTAAACATACTGTACATTTTATATCCTGCATTAAGTTTCCAGAAGACATTCCCGCTATGCTAATAATCTATTATCACCAAGTAATTCCCATTTTTCATTCACAAATTACAGTACTATTGGGTCTCTTATAGCATATTTTTCTTAAGCTCACCAAGTGTTTAAGCCAAAGACGAAAGAAAGGTCAAAAGAAACTAAGCAACTTCCTGAAGGTCCCTCAAAAAAAAAGTGACAAAACCCAGGTGTCTCCACATCCACTCAGCACTCTTATAAACATAGATTCATTTTACAATCCTTCAAAGGTCAAGCCACAAAGGGGTTGCAAAAAGGAAATAAAAATATATGTACACAGAACACTCCAAACCTAGAGATATGCAAACATTTAAAAGCACCAAACAAAAGCAGTATTGCTTGTTGACCATCAGAAACTGAGTAATGAACAGTGGCTCCATGGAAGGAAGTAGCACCAGACCTCTTGTGTCTCCAAATCCCACGCTGATGGGCCAGTCCTGATGGGGAAGGAATGGACCATGACCCCAATAGATTTCCGGTCTCCCCACCAGACCCTCCTCTAGCTGCAATTTCAACTGGTGTAGCACCTCTACTATCTGCCTTTCAACTTGAGCACTAGGAGCTTTAGCTAGTGCCATTGCATTAGGTAAAACTACTGGACATATTTCTCACCAGCTGGGATGAGATAGGATCTAGTTTGCTACATTTTTGATTGGACAAGAGGAAACAGCCTCAAATTGTGCCAGGGAAGGTTTAGGTTGGACATTTGGAAAAATGTCTTCCCCAAAAGGGTTGTCAAGCCCTGGCCCACGCTGCCCAGGGCGGTGGTGGAGTCCCCATCCCTGGAGGGGTTTCAAAACTGTGGAGATGTGGTGCTGAGGGACATGGTTTAGTGGTGGCTTGGTAGTGCTGAGTTAACAGTTGGACTCAAATATCTTAAAAGTCTTTTCCAACCAAAACGATTCTATGATGGCTCAAGAAAAGAGGGCTGTCACAAATTATTTTAAGATAGAAGTTAGAGTGTTTCAGCACTGAAAGGTCTGGTGGTCTCTGGAAAAAAATCATGAGCAGAAGTTAAAAATGTAATGTTTTGTTTCTTTCTTACTCATACTCACTTACAGGAAAAGACCACCTATCCATGGGAAAGTCAACATTTTTCATTTAGAGAAGTAGAAGTGATCACTGCAACTCCATTTTGGATTCTAGTTTACTCCATTAACCTTATGTTCACCACTGTGGTGTTTCTTAAGAACTGCCTGCACACAGACGCTTCCTTGTATATTTGTAGCTCTAACCTCAAGTTGGGTAAAAAGGCCCTAGAAACATCTTTATGAACACCAGCCCTTAGAACTTCCAGTCTTCAGCTCCTTCAGTGCCATCACAGCCAGTTATGTCCCTGCCAGATCCTCTCTGCCAGTTTCTCACCTTTCCAGAAGTGAAGCCACAGGACATCTTCAGCATTTACTACCCTAAGAGGTAACTAACAGGCACATTTCCATTTTATTCCTCCCCAAATGAGCTCAGAGTGACCATGTTTTAAGAAACACACTGCATACACATTCACACCATTTTAGATGTCCCCAGAACATTTAGTATTGTACAAATGTTGAGAGAAAAAACCCCACCCATCTCTTGAGTAGTATCAAAACGATTCTTTATGATAAGTTGCATAAAAGTGACTCCTTGATGTTTAAGCAAGGAATTCAAGAACCACAGGTCAAGCATTGGCTAGATGAGCCATTAGAAGCGAGTAAAGAACCTCAGTGTCTCTGAAACCATCTTAATGATTGACATCTTTTTGAAGAATTTATTTTCTTAAAGAAAGGAGAAGTTTGGCTCCTTTGCTGAGGAAAGCCAACCAAACAAAAGCTCTCCAAAAACCAGAAAACAAGACCCAAGCCCCACCTTTGAATCAGAAATCAACTGTAACTACACTCTGGAGAGAACCCAAGCAGTATAAACAGCCATGCTTACTTTGAAGGACAATACCTGAAGATGCCTGTGAAGCAGCCAGGCACTTGAACAGAGGCAATGAAGGAAAGGCATAGCACTTTTAAGACTCCACAGTCAATGACACTAAAGTTGAATGTTGGGGACCTTTCCTTCTGGGGGAAGGTAAATGCAGCTCTTGTTCTTTGACAACGGAACTGCTGCAGTGGATGGTTTAGCCCAATGGGCTTTTCATAGAATCACAGAAGTGTTTAGGTTAGAAAAGACCCCTAAGATCATTGAGTCCAGCTGTTTTGGTGCAGAGATTTAGCTTTAATTCAGATTTTTTCAGAGTCAGTCATTCCCAACCCACCAGGTTTCCTAGCAGGGCTACACTCCAGGAAGGGACATTCAGTTTGGATGGATAAACAGTACTGGTTGCCAGCAGGAGAGATTAACTGTTAAGGTGAAAATATTGTCAGTAATATTGTGCTGAATGTTTTCACTGAAACCTGAGAGTCAGGTACTGACCTCGAAACCCAGGTAAGCACAAGAGGAAGCACAGCTCACATTGGTTTGGAGATGAATCCAGGTCCCTATTTGTGAGAAAATGGTGCAAGAGATCAGATTTGAAATTAAATGCTTAATAAAATGGAATGCAAGTGAGATTCACATTAAATCAGGTCAAGCATTGGATAGTTAAATGCAACTGATGGCATCTGATGAACTCGATCCAGCATCAGGTCTAGATGAGTGCAATGTGCCTTCTCTGGAACCCCAATCTTTCCACAACTAAGGACATCTAAGGGCAGCGATTCACAGAAATGGGTGAATTTTTTAAAACTTCTTTTGCTTATGTTGTCTTCCAAGGTAAAGGAAAGGACAAGCCAGGTAGCTGTTGGTTTCTGTTAAGAAAATTCACTACATTTGAAGTTCTGAGCCCTCTCTGCGTGCTGGCTTTTCCCTACAGCTGATCCAACACCTCAGCAAAACACAGTCCTCAGACACTTGCACTCGAGCTGCTTGCCACCATGCTTCTGGCAGAGAGAACAGTCCAAAGTATCAGGTTCAGGGACTGGAGGAGTGAAGGGTAAGTGGAAACACATGCAGCATTATTCACATAGCTAAAACGTACCTGGAAGTTTCCCATGACTTGCATGCTTGCCTTCCTTTATATCTATATATTTTTAAATAAATCTTGGCAGCAGTTCAGACCTAGGATTAAAATAACTGCTTTGTGCCATCCCAAGGCAAGAGCAGAGGGCACCTCTATGCTTTGCCCGCTGCTCTGCCCTGCTGCTGGCACAGGCTGTGCGAGGTCTGGCTCCTCCTGGACAAACAGGAGGCAAGAAACAGCCTTTTTCACAGCCATTATTTGGAGATGTTCAGGCAGCTCTTCCCTCAGACATGCTTTGCCTGGTTTGGAAAGTTTGGGAGGTCTTTAAAACCAGCTACCAGTTCCTAACATCAGTGGTGATAACCTGTAGTAGGTTGATAGGACAAGAAGAAACAGCTTCAAGTTGTGCCAGGGGAGGTTTAGGTTGGACATGAGAAACAATGTCTTCCCCAAAAGTGTTGTCAATCACTAGAATAGCCTGCCCAGGGCAGTGGTGGAGTCCCCACTCTTGAAGGGGTTTTAAAGCTATGTAGCTGTGGTGCTGAGGGACATGGTTTAGTGGTAACCTGGCAGTGCTGGGTTAATAGTTGGACTCAATGATCTTAAAGGTCTCTTCTAACCAAAAGAATTCCATGATTCTATTCTATGATCCTACACACAAATCCACATGGAAAAGGTCCACTTTAGGTGGTAGCATTAGACTGTAGGAGCATTCAGTTCACCCAAAAAGTTATGAAACCTGCAGTTAAAGATCAGCTTCTCCAGGGCTGCTATTGCAAGGGAATCTGGCTTTTCATTTAGAAATACATTTATTTCCCCAACTATGAGGGCCTGAGTGTTTGAGAACAAGAACTTAATGTTCACCAGCCAGTTAGCAAATAAAGACCCTGAGGTTTCTTTGTATTTAAAAAAAAAAAAAAAAGAAAAAAAAAATTACACCTGAGGCCTGACTCATGATTTTCAAATTCTTGGAGGTAGTGAACTTAGTAATTCTGTAGGCTCTTGTAGATTGGGACTTTCATGAGCTTCTTTGCACATAGCTAACAGAAGTTTCACACAAGCCTTTCAACCCCGTAGCCGTACGACATAGAAATCTGTTTCATTGAATGCAGTCCAGGAAAAGTTGGTCTGTGACTTCTACAGGAGAGACTCATGAATAACGCATCATCTATCTGCTTGCAGCAAATCTAAATCTCTAATGAAAAGCAAAAGCATATTCCCAGATTGAGCTGCACTGAGCATCAGGTCAGGCCCCAGCAATGCAAACCCACCATGAGGAGAAGAATATAGACCTTCAGCCTGGCTTAGCCTGAAGCACATAGAAAGCCAAAAGCTTTGTTTTAAATATGCTAAAAGAGGATTTATATATATTGGCCTGCATGATTGGATACTATCTTTCAGCACAATCACAGCACAGTGTTTTTGGTACTTAGCACTGCTGCACCACTTCAAATACCCGAGGTCTTTCAGGGCATAAGCAACAGTGTCTAGAGGAGTTTCAGACCCACCTACGCTGGGAGTGGCTGACCCTCCAGGACTTCTGATCCCCAAAGCCTTAACCACACACAACGATCACAGGCCAAAGAGATGAGCCTCACAGCGTGGTCCCAGAAGCACAGATTGATCCGTGCCACACACTGCCAACATCCGTATCATGGAGTGGGCTGTGTTGACAGGTCTTTTTCTCAGGAGAGAAAACAAGCAGCAGGGTCAATGGGTTTGCTTTGTAGTAGATATCACTGCTCCTTGCCGATGCTTCGTTATTACAGTTCACACTGTGGGCCATCTCTATTTGCCACAGCCCCGTGCTCTCCAGAGCATGGTGTGCTGTGCCTGCAAGTTGATAAGGCTGCTTTATGATCTATGGCAGCTCGATTTAATTAAAGCTGCCTCCTCTGCATCGCTTCTAGCCTTGTGCAGGCAGGAACACAAATGATTTCATCTCCCCTGATCCACGAGATGCCAAGTGCACAATTACAAGCTGCCATTAATAAAGAAGCTTCCCCCACCACTCCTGCTGGCACAAGTGGAGTTGGAAGAAGACAACCAAGGAGAAGACACACAGCAACAGCAAGCTTACCCTCCACTTCAGCACGCCAACTAAGCAGAAAACTGATTAAGGACATTACCTTCAAACCTCCCATCTCAAAAGCTCCTGGAGGGCTGTAGCAGAGCATAACGAGAAGTCAGCCCAAGCAAGGCATTCACCTTCAGGGCAGCAGACAGCTTTCAGTCCTTTGAAGTAATGAGACAGGTTCCAGTGAGGAAAGCACAGTGTTTCTCACTTGTAGGACTCCATCTTTAATTCCTCCTGACAATTCCTCTGTGGGGGTGTGTAGGTTAGGGGTCCAGTTACACCTGGAGTCACACCTGGAGGCACTCTGCCACTCCTCCACAGGTGGGACTGAGCACATTAAATGGGCCTTGACCGCTCTCACCTGGGCTGTGCAACTGTCTGCTAAGGAGCCCTCAGGCCTGCTGAGCTATGCTATGGGTTGTGCCTGGTTCCCCACTCTCCTGACTTGCTGTCTGTTCTTCCTGCATTGACCTCAGCCTGGATCTGCCGCTTTGTATGATCATGGGGCTGTTTGGAATCTGTTGCTGTGGTCACCTGGCCCTGTCACCTCGCTTGAGTACAGGTGGTCAGTGTGGGCACCTTCAGCTCCTGGCTCTTGCCAGGGGAACCTCACCTCCTGCCGTTTCAGCTAGTCATGCTTCTACGAGGCCCACTATGGGGAAACCCCAAGCAGGCTGGTGGATCTAGGGGTCCTAGGGTCTATGCTGTTAAGGCAAAAGTTGTGTTTTTCCTGCCTGACCTGACACTGGGATCACCTGTTGAGATTAAAAAAAAATCCATACAGTTTTTCCTCAGCTGTCAGGTCATTCCTCCCAGCCTCCCTATGCTCAACGGCTCTTACAATTTAGATCGGAGGCATCACAGCTGCAGTCAGCTCAAGACTGCCTGTTGAGGGTCATGATGGGAGATGCAGCAGAAGTTACAGCAGACTCCATGGTGCTCTGCACCAAGACATCTTAGTCATACAAACATGTGTATAAGGAACATTAAGCCATTAAGTATTGGGGCTGATGAGAAAGCTTTATGGTCACTTCAGGATAGCAGGCAGCTTCATCTCATTAATGTGTGGGATGCATAGTGCCTTATTTCTTGTATGTCTCCAGTGTTGTCATAGAAGCAAGTAACATATTTTTCTGATACAGATCTACTTTGGTACACCCCAAGCTGGTACATTTTGTGCTTAGTTTCTGTCTCCAGAGGACAAGAACAGCAATTTCAAACCTAGCTGAACTTTTAGGATATCATAGTGTGCTGTGTATTTTGAAAGGACCTCTGGTATACATCCAGAGTCAATGGATTCAAACAGACTGTGGGTGATTGTACCAGACAATGATGCTGCTCAATGGTTTTTGACTGGATGCAGAAGTTAAACAATTAGTTTATTTGAATATACCAACTATTTTTAGAAATGACTTGTACATTCAACCTTTGATGTAGGTGAGGGGAAAGACTTTTCAAGAGTATGATTGACCTGAAATTAACCCAAATGAAAAAGCCCAAGGAACCCAACTACATGCTTGGAATTTTTTTTTTTCATTAAGTGTTCAAGAACTACGTAGAACTTTGTGCAGCCCCAAAATCTTTTCCCCTCATGGAAATCAATATGATGATCTGACTCAGCTTAATTCCCAGGCTCTCTAACCAGTTTGCTTGTGCTTATAGCACTCAGTAATCCCACAAAAACAGAATTCAAAGCTGGGCACTTGAAACCAAGTATCTGAGCTAGAGTTCTGCTTTAGCTGGTATCCATCTAGGGCCTACCCCATCATGGCAAGTAGAGCACAGTTACCTACATAGAGGATTTCAGTCTGCAGCCATGTGGCTTAGACCTTAATTTCACAGGGAGAATGACCTCTGAGGAAATTATGGCTTTGAACTTCTTACTAAAGAAGTGGATGGGCTGTGCCATATTGACTGTCTTACACCGTTTCACCATGAGCGTCCATCCGCTCATGTTTTCTTTGTCTGTTTAGTAATGATGTTTCATTGTGGAGCCTGTTTCAAATATAAGCCTGCTAAGAAGGTGAATCTGCAAGACACAAGCTCCGGGAAGGTGAATCTCATTACATGCAGTTGGAAGATAGGGTCCCAGTGCTTCAGCTTGGGAACAAAACCCTCCAGCCTTTGCATAAAGCTTGATGTTGTGATAAGTCAAATGAGCATTTCTGTGAATGGTCTAGCAAGAATTGCGTACCATGCTCTCTGTGTATCGTAGCTGAGAGAACGTTTTCCATAACATATGGAACTTCAAGCTATGTTTATAGCAAGGCATGTCATTTACGAGTACAGAACTGCCTCCCATGTCAAAGCAAAACCAACCATCTAGGAATAAAGTACTACTCAAAGCTATCTCAGAACCAAATGTTTTTCTTCCCAGAGAAATGAAAGTCCAGAATAAATAGGACTGCGAGCCTCAACATGGGGATCCATGCAAAATTCATACACACTGAGCTTTCTGGGTCCCTTCCTTCTTTCTCACGCAGGTGGCCTGTCTGAAAGCATCAAAGCAAAGTAAGCAGCACCCAGCCTGGTCTGACCTCCTTTACCAGGAACATCCCTCCATCCTGCAGAGACACACCTCAGAAGGTGTTGGACACTTTATCCCTCCCCAGGGGTATCAGGACACTGTGTGCAAGCAGGTACTTGCTTTGAGCTTTGCATGACCAGATATTTGCAGCCCAGCATCAGTCCTCTATCTGGTACCCTCAGAAAGACTCTCCTTCCCCTCCCACATCATTGTCCACACTCGGCACTGTCTCTGCAGGCATTTACTAAGCTGTGCAGCCGCTTCGTGAGCTCAGCCTGGGAACAGCCAGCATCCCCTACTGCTTTCATCCAAGCTCTGGCAGGAGTTTCTGCATAGCTCGGGTTTCTGCTTTCTCCCCTTGAACATCTCTGCACCTCCCCGAGGAATGTGGAGGCTGTGCTGGCAGTTCCACGTGGCGTGGAGAACACGAACTCCCCCAGATTGCATTTTTCTGGCTGAAGAGGGAAACAGGAGGCACCGGCCCTTGGAGGAAGGGGGCAGGGACCTCCCATCTCCTGCCAAAGTCCGGGATCACCTCTGCCTGCAGCACTTTGGAGTGAATCCAAGCTCAGGTAAAGCTGCTCTTGGTTTTTCCAGGGAAAACAGTAGCAGATTTTTGCTTCCTGGTATCATTATTTCACATGATCTGGCAAACAGGCTTTAGTGCTTTCCTCTGACATAGAAGATGATGATCAGGGCTTTTGTGGAGTTACAGATGAGATCTAAAAAAATAAAATGTCCTGGAGCATGTCCAGAGATGGGCAACAAAGCTGAGGAAGGGTCTAGAGCAGAAGTCTGGTGAGGAGCACCTGAGGGACCTGGGGTTGTTTAGCCTGGAGAAAAGGAGGCCCAGGGGAGACCTTCTCAATCTTGACAACTACCTGAAAGGAGGCTGGAGCCAGGTGGGGTCATTCTCTTCTTTCAAGGAACAAGTGATAGAAAAGGAAACAGCCTCAAGTTGCACCAGGGGAGGTTTAGGTTGGACATGAGGAAAAATGTCTTCCTTGAAAGGGTTGTGAAAGCCTGGCTCAAGCTGCCCAAGGCAGTGGTGGAATCCCCATCCCTGGAGGGGTTTCAAAGCCATGGAGATGTGGTGCTGAGGGACATGGTTTAGTGGTGACCTGGCAGTGCTGTGTTAATGGTTAGACTTGATGATCTGAAAGGTCTCTTCCAACCAAAATGATTCTATGATTCTAAAGCTTTGGGATACCGCTGTGCCCTCCTGTGTTGGTTTAGTAAGAGCTGCGGGGTAGCCGAGCCGTGCGGCCGGCCGCTTCTCCCCGCCCCCTCCTCTCTGCCGTGGGCCGTGGACAGAGAAAGGAAAAGAAGGTTTAAAAGTGCCTTTTTTTGAGTTGAGGTAAGGAAGGTTTAATATATATATAAAAGAAAGTAACATACAATGGGCACTTTGCAGTTAAAAAGAACAAATACTAAGCAGTAGGGAAAAGAGCAATACAAAAAAATACAATACCAGAGAACAACGGCGAGGGACTGAACCGGAGCAAAGTTCAGGGCGAACTGAACTCCAACTGAACCACTCCCAACAGAACTGGCCCCTCCCCGGAGGTGGCCCCGGGGCATGACGTCATCACGGTATAGAATTACCTGGCTCCACACAAAATTAACCCTGTCCTGGCCAACTCAGGACAACTCCAGCATCAGCAGCTCTAAGGTGGAGCCTGATGAGCCTCCCATGTGACTCACAGCAGTCTCCCAGCAAAGAGCCCTTCAGTAGCAAAGCTGCCTTTTTGTGTATATAAACTAGTGGCAATTGTACAACAAAAGCAAAAGCTGTGTGCTTCAGTGTGACCAAGGGACAGTTACAGCTCCTATTTTAGCAAATTAAACTTTAGTTCTCCACATAAATCCTCCTTAGGTTCAACCTCCAGGTTCATCTTCAGTGAGGATACTTCACCCATCTCTGTCATACCTAAAAGTAGATGGAGCCAGGCTCTTCTCAATGCCACAAGAGGCAACAGGCACAAATTGAAATACATGAAATTCCACCTAAACATAAGTAAAACTTGTTTGCTATGATGAACAAGGCAACAGGTTGTCAGGAGGGGTTGTGGAGTCTCCATCTGCTGTCTCCATACTTGGAGAAATTCAAGCACTGTCTGGACGTAGTCCTGGGCAACCTGCTCCTGCTGGTCCTGCTTTGAGCAGGAGGGTTGGATTAGACACCTTCAGAGCCATTGCAGAGAGATTTCCAACCTCAATTGCTGTGTGATCTGGTCATTTCACCCAAAAGCATCATTGTAACTTTATTGAAAGGAGCTGCCAACACCTTTCTGTAGCATATGGACACGCTCCTTTTTGGCTGAGGTTTGGCTAAAGCTTGTCTCTCCAAGGAGGCACCATAACCGTGCTCCTTTCCCTTACCCTTAAGAAAAGTTTTTCCTAAACAGTAGTGTAGTTTACAATTTCTTTTTTTTGTAAGGTAATGTCCCAATCTTTTTTCATTCTTCTGTGTGTAGCAGAAGGCAGAAATCAGAAAGGATGAAAGGCAAACATGGGAGAACCAGGCAGCAGCTTCAGAGTCACTGAATTACCTCAGGGTTGCTGTCACATCCATTATTATTCATTACAATAACCTCCTGCAGACTAACGAACACATGTCCTATTAGTCCTGCAGTCACTATGGGGAAAATAAAAAGCTTTGGACAGTTCTAGGAAGGGTCTCAATTTTGAGCCAATTTTATATCACAGCCTATTTTTGGCCGGCGCTGCTTGGGTCCTCCTCAGAGCTGCTGTTATGTGAAACATAATTTATTCTTTATAGATGACCATCTCTTGTTGTTGCCTGCAGCTCATGTTCTGGGTGATAAAAGTTCAGGCCTGGGAGTGATACCAGAGTCAGCGTGAACTCCAGAACCAAGCTGCAGCAAGTTCAACGAGGCCCGAATTACCTAGATATCTGCTCAAACAAAAATACACACTTGGGAAACCTTATTCAATATGATACTCAATCACGTTTCACATTCTTTTTTTCTTAGAAAATATTTTTCTAGCAAAACAAAGACTCATGTAATAGTTTTGCAGAGCTAGCTGACCTTGCGCTAATGAACTGTGATTGAAGGCACACCACATAACCTCAGGCTAAGCAAAACAATGACCAACTGTAAATATAAAAAAGAGCTACTGCTAAATTTCACATGTTCAGCTTTAAACTTAAAGATTTCCATGGGAGTAGGAGGTCACTTCACTGACTATATTTATCTCTTTAAAATTAACAGAAAGGAAAAAATAGGCCCTTTTGCCCTCAAACTAGAACATAAGGTCAGGATGACAATTGGCGCTGGCAGGGCTGGGGGAGTCTGGCTGCATCTGAGGCTCCTTGCAGCTCAAGTCATCACCATCAAGTTGCTGGCACCGCCCTGAGCTCCCATGCACTGAGTCCAGAGGGTTGGAAAATGATATTCCTCTTGTGTCCTGTGTCATTGCCCTGCTGCAGACAAAGTCTCCATGAGATGTAAAAAAAAATTAAATAATTTAAAATAATGTGCTCAGTCTTTCCTGTCAGTTGCTGGCATGTGAATACTAAAAACACCAGGAGAAAAATACTCACCATTTGTTTCCAGAAGCCCTGGTGAATGGAGATGTGAAATCTGGGAGTGACTTAGAGGCTCTCCTAGAAAATGGCAGTTGTCGCGTGTCCAGATATTCCAGTGATCCAAGGAGCTGCTACCAGTAGAGGATCAGGCCATCACTTCAGCCCTTTACCTGTATCAAGGTCTGTTCTGACCTCTCTTTGTAGGCACAACTGCTCTAGAATCATAAAGTCATAGAATGTTTTTTGTTGGAAGGGACCTTTCAAGGTCATCTAGTCCAACCCCCCTGTAGTGAGCAGGGACATCTGCAACTAGAGCAGGTTCCTTAGAGCCCTGTCCAACTCGAACAACCTGATTAGCCCTGATGGGACCTGGCTTTGTGCTGAAGGGAAAATAGACCTTCATGCTATTTTGGTGTTCCTGCTCTCCTCAGCCTTCCCTTTGGCCCTGTTCAGCTCTAGCTGGACTGAGGCTGGACCACCTTTGTAGGGAAACTGGCCCAGAGCCTACCAAAACAAAGGGATGCTAAACTGAGATTACTGTGGCCTGGAGGACAGGGAGTGGCTCAGATGCCACCTCAAGCCAATGCTCCACTAAAGGCTATTTTTGTCTCTTTAATTGGACATGTTTGTACACTGAAGTGACCTGAATGCTAGAGCAACTAGAGAGAAAGGGAACTACTGGAAAGAATCCAACACAGGGCTACAAAGATGCTGAGGAGACTGGAACATCTCTGTGCTGAGGAAAGGCTGAGAGCCCTGGGGCTGTTTAGCCTGGAGAAGAGAAGACTGAGAGGGGATCTGATCAATGCTGATCAATAGCTAAAGGGTGGGGGGGAAGAGGATAGTGCCAGACTCTTTTCAGTGGTGCCCTGTGAAAGGACAAGGGGCAATGGGCACAAACAGGAACCCAGGAGGTTCCATCTGAACAGGAGGAAAAACTTCTTTGTTGTGAGGGTGCCAGAGCCTGGCCCAGGCTGTCCCAAGAGGTTGTGGAGTCTCCTTCTCTGGAGAGATTCCAGACCTGCCTGGACTCAATCCTTGGCAGACGGGTTGGATGAGATGATCTCCAGAGGTCCCTTCCAACCCCTACCATGCTGAGATTCTGTGATTCTGTAACTGACAATGAAATTATTCGAGAGTGGACCCTGTTTTGATAAGCCTGGTTTTGGTGTCTTAATCTTTCTCCACCTGTAAATCTTGACTGAACACAACCCCCATTGCAAACCCAAAGCAGCAGACCATGAGAGTCACTAGGAAAACAGTCAAGGGAAAGAGATAGCAATGACATGGACTGAGAGGTGTTTTACACCAGTTACAATTGCAAGCAAAAGCAAAAATGAAAAGCAGTGACACAATCCCTGAGCATCAGGGACTCTGAACACAAGCCTTGCTTGTGTTCAACTGTTCCTGGCAAGCTGCACAGTGGGGTTTTCAGAAGCACCCCTGCTTGGTCTGTCATGCCCACAGAAGCCCATGGGCATCTTGCTCCTGCCTGCGTCCATGCTTGAGCAGCCTTGAAAACCCGGCAGTAAGGGAGCAGTCAGGTCTTCTCACCTGGCTTAGATCAGCAGCATCACTGAAAAAGAGAAGCTGAGAAGACTGAGGATGCCCCATCCACCTTCTCTTCCACCTGAGTCCAGCAAAAGCATCTGCTGACCTCCTGCAGCCCAGTTGCTGGCCATCATCCCTAGGCTTCATTCCCAGTTTTCATCTAGCAAAAGGGATTGTGTTATCTAACAAACAAGAAACAACTATATTATTTTATCATCTCCAGACTAACTCCAACAACACAATTTTAATTGCCAAAGTTATAGTCACACAGCTCGGATCTGTCCCAAGGACTGTGAAACTTAAGGACACCTCTATTTTTTCCTTTTTTTTTTCCTCACGAAGGAACTCTTGCCATGCTGGGCAAAAGTACAACATAACTGCAGTGCCTCAGGCACCCAGAGCAAGTGGAAAAACCCCAAGGAGTACGTACCCACATCGTGCCGAGCTCCATCAGCCTGGAAATAGCAGTGATGGCTCCAAAGCTCCCAGAGGAACAGGGAAAATAAATACTCCTTCCCCTGAGTACCACCAGGCTAAGCTGCAGCAGCTGAAGGTCCTGCTGTGGGCTGAAGCTCCCCCATGGGGCTGCAGATGAGGCTGTTGAGTTTGAGGCTGCTCACTGGCATTTGGAAGGAATTTGTTCCACCAGTGGAAACTTTCGTGGCTGAAGCAGTTACAGAGGGGAAAGCCAGTTAAACTTGTCCCTTTCTCTACAGAGGTTAAACTTAGAAACATGACTTAGATGTGTAATTTAGAAAACCAAGATAAAAATCAAGCCAGCTGCTTCTTCCAGAGCTTCTTTATGATTATTGCTTCCTGGAACAGCTGTGTGGACTAAGGGCCAAGTTTTGAGCACAGATTTTTCTGGCTAAGCCATGAAACCCACCAAGTGTAATTTTTGATCATGTAATTTCTCCTCCCCAAACAGACTACAAAACTAGTGAAGTGAGAGAAAATAGGTCATGGATTGCAAAGCATTTGTGTGCATGTGGACTTTGGTGACTACTAATATCTGTGCATTCGAATAGAAAATCTGTGCATTCAGGCAGATGCTTCCATGAGCAGGTTCCTCTCACCAGATCTCTTAATCACTTTGCTTCTAGCAAGCAGCTGTGAGGGCCAGCATTGAAGTGTCCTATCCATCTCCTCCAAGAGACAACCACCATGACCAGCTACTCCACAAGTGCTTGAGGTCTGAGCAGCACATGGAAGGATTGTTGATGGTCCAGGTAGGTTTTGATGAGCACAGTGTGGGATTTCAAGGTACAGTGGGGAGCCTAGTTTCCTTTTGAAAAGCCTGAACCGTTACAAACATTGGTGTTAAACTGGTGCTGATAGAGTTGCAAATTCAAGCATCTCAGAAGTGTCAGCTTAAAGTTTCATATCCAACTTAAATCAGTTCTCTCAGCCATTGATCACAGGCTCACACATTTTCCCCTGAGCAGACCGACCTCAGGAATGTGTGGTTAATGTGTGGTTTGACATGACACTGGCTTCAGCTGCAGAATTGGGTAATGGTCCCAAATCATGCTATCATCAGCTAGTCAAGGACTTCCACTGTGCCACAGTTTCTTGTCCCCAAGTGGTGCCTAGACAACTCTTCGTGGGGTCAGGCTGTCTACTCAACTATGGACATGGTTTAAAAATGAATCTCTTTGCCCTCACATGCAACATTTCATACAGTGCACGGAATGGATGTGCTGTGTGTCAGCCTAGGGGTAAGAAGGTCTGTGTGAGGATGGAAATTCTGTCCTGTGGTACCCCTTCATCTTTGCAGTAGAGTGAGACAGAGCCTGCAGGAAGGCAAGGGGTGACCTTACAGTCCAGGTGATGGAAAGTCCACAGCTGTCACTATTGCCACTATTACTTGGGTTTTGTACAACATGTTTCTCAGAGACAGCTGCTGAGTAATGGTTCCTCAGATTTCTGCTGACTGGCTTGAGGTCCTGCTTGTCTGATTTACAGAAATGCTCATCTTTCACAGCTGCAACTTGAGTCACTGAGAGCTCTGCACTGTGGCTGCATGGGGGGTAGGGTCTCTCTGGAGAGCCAGAGCCTAGGCAGCTGGATAGTGGTAGAGTCCCCATCCCTGGGAGTATTGAAAAGCTGTGTAGATGTGGTGCTGAGGCATATGGTTTAGTGGTGACCTGGCAGTGCTGGTTAATGGTTGGACTCAATTATCTTAAAGGTCTTTTCCAACCTAAATGATTCTATGATTCAATTGAAGAGACCTGTGGCTTTAACATTAGGGGCTTTAGCTCCCTGTTCACATGATGGCCACAGTGCCAGTCCTCAGCTTGGCAGGGGTGGTGGAGGATTAATGCTGGAACAGCATAAGACAGCAGACAGAGCAGATGCAGGAATGAATAGCTCCATGCCCCATCAGCCTTTCAATCCTGGGCTGAAAACAAAGAAATGGGATCAGTCACCGTGTAATGAGGAAGCGGGAGACTGTGTTGACTTGGCATTAAGTGCTCCTCTAAAGATTAAAGCAAAGGTTCTTTCAAAAGCTGGAGGAGCTTGGAAGGGAGCTGAAGCTGACATAAAGCTGTGCTATTCCATGCCTTGTCTACCTTTTGGATGGGTGACTTTTTTTCAGCTACTAATGAAAATAAGCTAACCTGCCTGTGGCTCACTTTCAGTGACTCCTCTTCATGTAGGGACCACTTGATGCAAGGACCAGCCCACGTGTGTCATTCCCAGACACTTCATCCCCACCGAGATCTCCTGCCACTGCTGCCAATACCTTGTTTGCAGTGAGATCAATGGCCTGGCAGTTCACCTTTAGCCTCCATGGGAAAGCTACTGCAGGAGGAAGCGCAGAGAGGTCTGCTTTTGTCAGGCAGGCTCTGGCAGCTTCTCAAACTGAGAGCTTCCAAGTGCAGGCAAGAAGTCTTTTACCCTGGTTTCCTGTGGAAATGAGGCTGTTACCATCAGACCATGATCAGTTTACACCCAAGCTAGATAGCAGGCTGCAGTAAAGATCTTAAAAAAAATTAAAGTCCTCTATATTTCATAAAAAGAGAGATGCATGGAGAGAAAAGTGATGTTATTGATGCTGCCACAGAGAGAAGGGCAGGGAGAACTTGCCTCCTAAATATTGCCTTCAGCAGATGCTGCTGGCCAAGGATGTACTCACCAACTAATCCACAGGAACAAAGCTCCAGGGAACAGCTTGTGCTCTCTTCTGGCTGAGTGACACTAAAGGAAAAGAAGAGAGATGCAGTTGTTGTGGTGGCCACACGTGACATGAGAGAGGAACTGGTGAAAGGAAAGGTCCAGGAGATGAGGAGAGGAAAACTGAAGCTGTCTTGCAGAGAGCTTAGCCTCTGGAGGCCCTGTGATTGTGTATCCTAAGAGGTTTGCTGGACTACAGGCTATGGCAGTGCAAAAGCTACGGTGAGGTAAGACAGTCTGCAGAGAACCAGTCTTCATGAAACAGCAGCACATGGAATCTTTTTTGTTATTTTGGTAGGAATTCATAATAGTCCTTTTAATTTTAAGCTTTTGTTTTTTCCGCTCCCTTTTAGGGAGAGGATTACAAAACTGCCTGGCTTAAATCTCTGGTTTACGTACTTTTGATATATTTTTGGGCTTTCTGATTATTAACCAGAGGAAAAATAATATGCTCAGAGATTTCTTGCCCACCTTACACAGAGTGCTGGACCATCCTGAAGCCAGAGAATGAGCCTGCTAACACTGAGAGCTGAAATGGATCCCCACGCTGGCACCTGAAACCATCCTGTATAAAGCCATCAAAAACTAGCTACAGAAATCCAGGTAGAAAATCCATTTCAGGCATGATAACAGATTTTTTTTCCCCTATCCAACATATTCCAAAGCAAAAAAACCTTTCTGGTAGAGCCTGTACTTCAAGAAGCATTTTTTTTTTCTCAGGAGGGATGTGTTAGGACTCAGCTTTGTTACAAATATTTCTGCATAGCGAATGTTGCTCATTAGCTCATTCAGAGGTGGAGTGTCCACCTCTGGACCGTGATCACAAATATAACTTTACCAAAGCTTTAGAGACAGAACCATTCTTCCCATACCCCTGTCACAATGTCAGTTGCAGTTGATGGTCCAGGTGCATAGGGCTCAGTGATGATCTGGTCCATTTCTGGCTTTGCCATGACCACGGTGTGAAAAAAGAGAGGAGAGGAGAGGAGAGGAGAGGAGAGGAG
>VZZY01017213.1:627798-652863 GCA_013400335.1 Eurystomus gularis
ATCTAGGGGAGGGGAGAGAGCTTTCACAGCTTTCCCTTCTTGTCCCAGCACACTCAGCAGCAACACTTGGCAGCCAGGAGAGTTCAAGCTGGATTTTCTCCTACCCTGAACCTTCTCAACAGTGCTGAAGCTAATAGGCTGCAGCAAATAGGACTGATGTGGCAGATACAATCTTTATAATAGAGAAGGTGCTCAAGAAGTACATTATTTGACCAAATTTGAAGTTAACAGCTAGAAAACACCCTCAAAGCTTTTTACTTTCAGCTGAGTATGTTTAGCACCATAAATGGCAGAGGCCAGGGAGTGCAAAAGTCCACACTTGTTAATCACAGTAGGACAGCACCTAAGTAACAGGCTCTCACGCAGAAAAATTGTACTTAGCTTAGCTCCTGCACTGATTTTTGTGCCATGGACTGGTGTTTTTACAGAGAAAAGGGACAGAAAGCTGGGTGAGTTGTCCATGGGTCTTCCTGCTTCAGCATAAATACATCTTGCATTCAGCTGCACTTGGCAAACCAAGGGAAGAGACTGTGCTTGGCAAACCAAGTTGTATTTAGCCTGTAGCTAGAAATGTTTATAATTTGTTCCTGAAAACAGCCCTGAGTATGTCATTGCACTAGAAAGTGTTCAGCTGGTGTCAGCTCAAGTATGGGAGGTGGACAATTATCTTGCAAGGGACCTGTGGATTCAGGTTTATCTTGTATTAAAATACCCGCCACTCACTGCAGTCTGGCCCCTGTGAAAGGGTGAGCTGCTTTGTGATTTATTTTTACAACTCCTGTGAAGGAGGATTTAATGAGAAAGACCAAACCATCCTGCTCCTCTTGATATTCGAGGATGAAATTTTAACCAGCATCTCCTCAGAAGACAAACTATTGGCCAGGCCAATTTTGTATAGTCAGTATTTCCATTAGATTTACATTGCATCCCCTGGGGATTTCAAAGGCATTTCACGTAGAAGGATTTGCACTGGCACCTGCATACCCTGACTAGCAAGCCCTGTTCCATAATACAATGGCATCCCCTAAAGCTACCAGTGCAACCATGTCATCAGCCACCCTTCTTCACTGCAGGGACTTGTCCAGGTGAAGAGAGCAGAAACATTTCTCTGAGCAGAACACGTCAAACCCAGCAAGTTCACCAGGGAAATTTGTACCTGTAGCTGGGTCTGTGGCAGCTCCACAGGATCCCAACCAGAAAACAACATCTGAAGACCTGATCATCTAAAAGCCCAAGAGGACTGGGAAGCATGCAGGTAGAGTTGGTCTGTCTTCACTAGCGTTTTGAGGGCTCCTGAGCCCTAGTTATGGCCAAGCATTTTGTAGGCACCATAGAAGAGGGACGTGGAAAAACAGGTTGTAATTCCAGCCAGCTTCTCCAGCCAGCTACTGCTAGAAGCATGTTTGACTCAAACCTCTGAGCCTTTTGAGGTATCCCTCCTTCTTCTACGAGGAGAATGAAATGTTCTTACTAAAAATAGGGGCCAGAGTGGGATGCAAACCTGCACCTAAGCATCTTCCAGCCTTTCAGGGTACTTGCTTTTGAATCTCAGATTTAAAGCTCAGACCCTCTTGAGTTAAAAGGATAATTTCCAGCACACACCTTAAAACAACTTGGCGCAGGCTCCATCTTTCTTTTGCCTCCAACAGTGAGCTGCATTTTCTGCAACTTGAATTGATGTCATCATATTGTGATGGCAGCTTTCCATTTCAAATAGTTAATTTTTCTTAACAAGATCGATCCCTTTAGTAATTTGTTCTTTGCAGTTACTGCAGATAGCAATGATCAGAATATTTAAAATATTAGACTGCAGCTTTTCTGTAACAGCCAAAGAAAATAAATCTGGACTATCAGAAGGTAATGACAAGGTGGTTGGATCTTAGAGCCTTTTCCTGACAGGCAGAGTTCATATTCCTGGCCAGGATTTGGTTTATGGCAGTTTTATTTTAAAATTTGAAGGACTTGTGGTCCTGAAAGCCAGAAAACTTCTTCTAACTCCATCTCCCCTAAGAAAAGACATTGCTTCTACCCACAGCCCTTGCCTTGCCCTGCCAGGCCAAGTAGACAATTCTGAAAAGTTACCCAGACCATGACCACGTCTACTGCTTGTGGCAGCAGACTGCAGTCTGAAAGCAACCCTCATCCACGGAGATACACCTAAATGTTCTCATTTTCTTTGATACTAGCATTATATTGCAAAATTATCTAGTCCTACCTATTTATCATTTACGGGTTACTATGGCCTAGGTTTATATCATGAGTCATTACCAGTATGCAGGTTTTCCACACTAGGAAGCTTAGAAGTTCTGGGCAGACATTTTAATTTCTATCAGCTGTCATACCCTGGAAAGATAATGAAACACTCTTCGTTCTCCATTTAAAATGGTATACAAACACCGGACATTAAAACCAGAGAGATTTCCAAAAGGGAACATGCGGGTAGCTTCAAACTTTCCTTTGGCACTCAGCCATCCGCAAGGTTCAGCAGAAGTTCACCATTTCCCATTGTGTAAGGCTATTTGTTTAACATTTCTTTTGTCTGAAGTGGCCTTGTCAAATGAGATCTCTACATCATTTTCCTTTGGCCCTTCACTCACATCTGAGCTGTCACTCCTGTGGAAGCAGTTTGACTTTAGGCTTAACAGGAATGTAAGCATAAGTAGATTAAGTTTTTCAAAAAATTCACGTAACTTTTCAGCTTAATCATAAAGGCATCCTCCAAAACCAGACTGGGCAGCCTCAGAATCACATGGTGTAAAAACCCAGAGACGCTTCCAAGGACTGAAGTTCAATACCTTGGCTCACTCTGCCTTTGTAGACAGTCTAGCCCAGGTTTTGCAGCCGAATTCCAATCACTATAATTATATTTTGACTAGAGTTAAAAAAACTTCACATTGTTTTGAGTGAGGAACACATCCTTCTTCACATCCTGTCCTATGTCGCAATGCTGAGCGGGGTTACATGCTCATCGCCTTCCCCTTCTCCATGCTGCAGATACACGTCATCCACGATGCCCTACAGGGTCCCTCTGACATGGTGCATTCACATGGTTGCTCTATGCAATGTAATGACACTCCCCTAAACAAATTAATGTCATCTCCTGGCAGGTCTGTGTTTCCAAATTTAACTGGGGGCTGGAATCAGAGTCACTGTTACCACTCTGGTTACTGCTCCTCAAGCTGTGGTTGTACATGCAATTGCTCCGATCAAGGCTTCCAGCATGTACCTGTCTGCATATCTACTCACCTAGCTGATAGTGAACCAGAATAGTGGTATTTTCCCTTATTTTAAGACTATATTAAAGATAATATGGAAAGAGATCTTGCTGAGATCCTTTACATTATTATATTAACACATAATGTCACTAAACATCATATAGATCCACCTCTACTGGTATTTGATATGCAAATGAAAAAACCCCACATTACTGCTGGCATAGAATGACACAGGTTGGAAGGGGCCTCTGGAGATCCTTCAACCTCTTCATCAAGGAAGGTCCAGTTACAGCAGGTTGCTTGGGACGATGTCCCATCAAGTTTTGGGTAGCTCCAAAGACAGAGATTTTACAATCTCTCTGGGCAACCTATGGCAGTATTTCTCCACCGTCATGGTAGAAAACTCTCTTCTTCTATAGAGTTGGAATTTTAATTTAAGACACACACAACAAAGGGAAAAAATTCAGCCCTTGCTGGATGTAGAAGTTATACTCATTTCTGGTAGGGTTTGTTCAGCCCTCAGAATTTCTGATTCCTCCTTAAAATTTTTCCACTGCAAACAAAATTACATTTGTCTCTAATCTCCTCAACTGTCCCTATACCCCATTTGTGTCCTAGAAGCTGCCAAGGCTGTGTTTCATTTTAATTTCTTGATGGCCTTGCTCAAAGGCCTGCTGTCATTGTATGGAAGTCCAGTATATTTAAAAAATCAATTACAGAAAATGATACAGTCGCGGAAGACATCCAGAGAGCTTCTTTGGCTTCAATATGAAAGAGTTAAATGACTGCACCAAAAGCAGTTGCCATCAGCAGGGTTGTCTTTTCAAGGGTCACTGCGTATAGCGGGAAAGCTGATGCAAGGGATGTAAATAGGATCCAGCAGGATCCTATGGCAGCCCCACATCACATCCCAAACGCACTCTGCCTTCCCGGGGATGCATCCTCCCCTGGCCCCAGCAAGTCGCTGCTGTTTCCCTTTTGCTGATCTCCTGTGAAAGGCAGGAGGAAATGAGTTCAGTTAATGCCCCTACTAGCCAGGAGCGACAGAGCACACTCCTCACGTCGCAGCATGTTTCATCATCTATGTATCTGTAATCTGGAGACACAGATCTCATTTATGAAAGGGACAGGGAGTCTGGCTGGTGCAACATGCCAGCACTGCACTGCAGAATGAACAGGAGCTACATCTCAGACAGATGCTCTCTCTTACAGAGATGCTGAGGAGACAGGAGCACCTCTGTGCTGAGGAAAGGCTGAGAGCCCTGAGGCCGTTGAGCCTGGAGAAGAGAAGACTGAGAGGGGATCTGATCAATGCTGATCAATAGCTAAAGGGTGGGGGGTAAGAGGATGGTGCCAGACTCTTTTAAGTGGTGCCCTGTGAAAGGAGAAGGGGCAATGGGCACAAACAGGAACCCAGAAGGTTCCATCTGAACAGGAGGAAAAAATTCTTTCCTGTGACGGTGCCAGAGCCTGGCCCAGGCTGCCCAGAGAAGTTGTAGACTCTCCTTCTCTGGAGAGATTCTAAACCCGCCTGAACACAATGCTGGGCACCCTGCTCTGAGTGGCAGGGGGGTTGGACAAGATGACCTCCAGAGGTCCCTTCCAACCCCTATCATGCTGTGATTCTGTGAGTCTTGGCTTGCCGCTCCCTTTCTCTCCCAAGTCTCTGATTTTTTTTTCAGTTGTGCTCATCAGATGGGCCCTCACTGCTGACAAGTGGCACTGCAGCAACATTGTTCCGATGTTTCATCTAATCTACTGCACCCTTCCTTCGTTGTCAGAGATGTGGCGATGCTAACACTGTACACATCAAATGTCAGCTGAGACTGCCTGTTGCCAGGAGAGCCATTTGAATTGATAAAAGATGAATAAGTTAATGTGATCATAAGAATTAACAATACTAAGCATTTCTTTGAGAGGCTTTTGGCGAGCTCCTGATTGTCATACATTCGATGAGCTGCTTTTTGTCACAGTATTGTCTTCTTTGATTACCTTAGAGAACAGACAATAACACAAGTTAGTTATATCTTTGCCTTACACAGGGGATGCTTCAGCTCTTCCCTGTTCTTATACCAGCGTGATACATATCTATCTATACAGCATAAATCAGAAAATTACTATCTTTGGCACCTGTGATTTGAAAGTGTCCTCCACAATTAAACACTTATGAAATGGTGCTCCAGGATGTTGAAGAGCTGCTGCTCCCACATTTCTGCAGTGGGAGACGCTCAGAAGTTTGTAAATGAACAGTTATTTCACATTTGAGAGTTAAACCAGAAATCATAGAATCATAGAATGGTTGGGGTTGGAAGGGACCTTCAAGATCATTTAGTTGCAACCCTGTTGCCAGGGGCAGGGACACCTCCCATTAGACCAGGTTGCCCAAAGCCCCATCCAACCTGGTCTTGAACACATTTAGGGATGGAGCATCCACAACTTCCCTGGGCAACCTGTACCAGTGTCTCACCACCCTTAGAGTAAAAAACTTCTTCCTTACATCTAATCTAAATATCCCCTTTACCACTTTGAAGCCATTACCTGTTGTCCTATCACTACAAGCCCTTGTAAAAGTCACCCCTCAGCTCTTTTGTAGCCCTCCTTCAGATACTGAAAGGCCACAAGAAGGCCTCCCTGGAGCCTTCTTTTCTCCAGGCTGAACAACCCCAATTCTTTCAGCCTGTCCTCACAGCAGAGGGGTTCCAGCCCTCTGATCATCTTCATGGCCCTCCTCAGGACCCACTCCACAAAGCTCCATCTTCTTCCTGTATTGGGGGGCTCCAGAGCTGGATGCAGTAGCCCAGGTGGGGTCTCACAAGACAAGATTTTTAAAAGACATTTTAAAAATTTCTCATTACATTGTGGAAGATCTTTGAGCAATCCCTTCCCCACCCCAAACCCCAACGGCCACCTTCCAAAGTGAAGTGGAGGGAGGGCAGTGAGGAAGATTCAGATTTCAGATAACATCTGAAAATGTTATTGACAATGGCAGAGTTCATTCTCCAGTTTTTAAACAGGGAAAATAAAATTGTGTAAGAGGCAAAATCACATCTTTAACATAGAACATTTTTCACTTAACAAAGCAAGTCAAGCAATCATTTCCAGCCCACTGGAAGGAAGTGCAGCTTTTTGCACAGTGTACTTATGTAGGCTCCTGCTGCGTTAACATACGCTGCAAGCTGTAGCTATTTTAATGCTTTTTAGCTATGGCATTCTTACATGTCATCGAAAACATCCGGCTTTCTATGAAACAAATCTGTACTCTAATGAGGTAGTTGTCTAGAATACATATTCCTTTTCTTGTTATCAGATAGGAAGTCTGAAAATTAAACAATGAAATGCACAGACCAAACCAAAGATTAAGAGCCTGCATACCTGCTACAAGGGTCTGCTCATGTCCAAAGTGGCAAATCAGTCCTTTCCACTGTGTTTTTATCATTCTCTTCTTTTTTTCATGGGTGAGCATAAAATCTGATCTCTCCCCTGAGCTGTTACTCATAGAATCATGGAATGGTTTGGGTTAGAAGAGACCTTAAAGATCATCTAGTTCCAAGCCCCCTGCCATGGGCAGGGACACCTCCCACCAGACCAGGTTGCTCGAAGTCCTATCCAACCTCATCTTGAACACTTCCAGTGATGGAGTAGCCACAGCTTCCCGGGACAACCTGTGCCAGTGTCTCACCACCCTCACAGTGAAGAACTTCTTCCTAATTTCTAATCTAAATCTCCCCTCTTCCAGTTTGAAGCTATTACTCCTCATCCTATCACTACAAGCCCTCGTAAAAAATCCCTCCTCAGCTTTCTTGTAGGTCCCCTTCAGACACTGGAAGGCCACAAGAAGGTCTCCCCGGAGCCTTCTCTTCTCCAGGCTGAACAACCCCAACTCTCTTAGCCTGTCCTCGGAGGAAAGGTATTCCAACCCACTGATCATCTTTGTGGCCCTCCTGTGGACCTGCTCCAACAGATCATACAGAGTATTATTAATTTGGCACATCCTTAAACAACATTAAGCTGCTTCAAATATATTCTTCCTAATATGCCAATTCTTTTCTGTGTATCAAGAGAAGATTTATAAATCTCCTCCCATTTGCCTCAAAGGCATTTACTCCTTTACACCTTTATATTTACACTATGAATATTTTTAATTTATCCAGCGCTGTTCTACTTTGACCTTCACCACACTTCCCTCCCAGATCTGATTTTCATGTTGATGACTGGGTTTGTTTTCATCTGACTTCCTATGAGGTCATAACTTCACTGTGGTTTTGCTCTCAGAAAGCAAAAATTCCACCTGGAGTTTCAGAGGAGGTGCAGTTGCCATTGCGGACTTCTTGGCCAGCCAGCCTTGTCTCCTCTGGGCCCAGGGAGAGCTCACAGCAGGGTCATCACCTATAAAATGGTGGGAAGCCTAGCTGTGGTGCTGCTTTCTCCACGCTTAGAGTTTGTTGCTGTCTATGAAGGCTCTCCTAAACTGCCCCTGTTGTGTATTTGCTGCCTCTTCCTAAAATACCACATCCCATATCACCTCTCTACTACATTCAATAAAATGTCAAACTACTACTTCCATTTTCTCTCTACCCTGAAATGATCCTTCTATCCATCAGCTGAGCTTTAGAAAGTAAAATTACCAGCAAAAGGGGCATTTTCACTCACCCACTTTCTCTTCTTCTCAGTAAGGAATTGCTGCAACATTGGATTAAAAAGTGGTAACTGGTAGGTAGGTTTGGAACCCGCCTCACCGCACTTGTGCGGTACCACACAGACCTCTCCAGCCTATTGCAAGAGAAACTCTCAGTCCTGTGTCTAAGCACAGTGGGACACTCAGTGATGGCTGAGGATTGAATTCCCAGGACTTTTTATTTTGAAAACTAATAAATTCCCAGTTATTAAGGCAGTTCTCATCTCCCTTACCTCATCCTTGGCCATGTGTCGCCTTCTGAAACTCCTCCTCTGTTTTCACTGACTTCTTTGTGTTCTCATGCCTTACTCCTGTGGGATTCTACCCATCTGAAGAGCAGAGCTCCTGTCCCCAGTCCTTTCATGGGGGGCTGGTGTTGTAAGCTTTTTCTCTTGATGCAAGGTGCCTATCTCCCTCAGGGACGTTATTCATGCTGCCTGGTTTCATGCACCCAGCTTTGGTGCCTTAGGGGATGCTAAAAAAAGAAAAAAGTCTTCACCAGAAAGCACAGCTTGGCTGGACTGATCCACACATGAATTTGGCTCTACTGACTGTAAGTAAAGCCAAGGCAAACCAGATTTCTAATCAGACATTTAAATCAGGCATTAAGATTACTGCCAGCATAATCACTAATGAACGTCCATCACCTGCCCAGCACTTATCCCAAGTTTGCTGTTCGGCTTTGCCACAAAGGTCACTGCAAAGAGGTGGGATTTAGAGCTCACCTAGATGTAGGAAAGCGCAGGATTTTGTGAGGCTCAGGTCAAAATTTTCTTTTAACTGCTTGTAAACCAAGGTCTGTTGCTAACAACACCTTGGGATAAAAGTGGCAATATGGCCCAAAGGATTAAAGGAACTAAACTATATCAAAACATTGACTTTTGGTGACAGGCTTGCAATTAATCCAACAGGTTGTTTAGTGAAGGACTGCAATACACCAGGACATTTAGTACATCATTCAAAACTTGTTTTGCATGCTGGGGCAATAAAGCTAATCCAATACGTTATTTTATTAAGACATTCTTTCTTCAGGTCTCAAAATGTATATGTCTGCCAGTCCATCAGTCTTTTCCAAACTTTTTTTTTAATCTTTGCATCAATTTCTCCCACCATTAGGTTTCAAAGAGGGATGTTCAGTTATCTAAATGCTGAAGCCGAGTTTGGGCACTTGCCAGCTCCATGTTCACTGTATACCAGGCTGCTTTGAAGGATGCCCTTCATCTACAATATCACATCCTTTAGAAGATTTTACCTATATTTTATTGGATCTTATTTCTAGAAGTTTCTTTCACCTCTCACTGACATTGAAAGGAAATTTCATGGCAGGGCTGAAGTAAATTAAAACTGACTCCAAAAGGGGAGGGTTATTTTTTTTAATAAAGTCAGTAAATGCCTCTGTCAGGAAGCTGTGAATACCAGGAAGGACAGTTGCTTCACATCAAGAAGAAATACTGCATTTATTTAGACAGCGCATTGCAATCCGCATTCTGGGCAGTGGTCACAGGAGATGCCAGGGCACACAGGGGACAACAACTGAAAGTGCTCAGGAAACATCTGGGCTGGCCCAGAAGAGGGAAGGGAGTCACGTCTGGGCTGGCCCAGAAGCCAGGATGACGAGGGAGCCAAGTGTTCCTCCTTTTCACTTTTAGCTGAAGATAAAGTAACGGCAGCACATTGCAGCACCAAGATGGGTACAAATATGAGCTCCAGAAACACACAGAGCCACCTCATGGCACAAAAATAACCTAGTTTAGATCTATTGCAAGACTGACAAGGAAGTTCTTTGAGTCAATCAAAGGACCTTCCCTGCAAACCTCGTCCTAAAATAAGAGCCATATATACCTTCCAAACTCAGACAACTGAGTTTCCTTGTACAGATGATTGATACTTGCCTTCCACTCTGCCCTCTGTGATTCAGAACAGCTACCGTGAAGCTATCTGTGCTCATGATCTGTAGCCCACATAGAAATAGGAGCTATCTGAAATGTCCCCGGGAGAAAACATCCTGGCTCATATTTCACTGGGCTTTACTCATTCCTGCAGAGTCACTGTACCTTTGGGTACTTCTCTGCACCAATGTATTCGCTTCATCAGCAGCTAAAAGGAAGACACGGGCAACTTCCTCCGATGTTGGAAGGTACAAGCCTGGAGTTTTATTCATAAAGGGCAACATTTCTTTATTAAGAGCACCATGAAATCCTGATCCCAGCGAGATAACTGTTGCTGAGTTAAGTCATTCCTGATGGGGAATTTTCATCCTTTCACTAATAGACACTTTATTCTTGGTTTTAGACATATTTTTTTCACTACTGACACCAATGTGGATATTATCTAAAGAACCGAGGGGAAGAAGAGGTAGAAGTGCATTTTGGTGATTGAATACAAAGTTTAAAGTTTGGAGCTGGAATCATCTCCTTGGGAATTATTTGCTTGGGAACTGACAAGTGAAAAACTACCTTAGATGAATTACAGACTTCGTCCAGTGTAGATTAACTTTCCTAAATTAATATGAATAGTCCAATGACTTCTGTAGTTCTCAGCACCTAAACCTCTGCCATAATATCACTATGCAAAAAACCTGAACAGTAAAAGCTCTTAGGAGCATGTCTGAGGATTATTTTGCTTTTACTTTTAAAGATAAAAAATACTAAAATACGTGAGGAAACACAAGCTTAAGCAGAGTAACATACAACAGGCAGAAAACTGCAATGGTTACTAGCTAGAAACTGAGAATTTTCAGTAGCAAAATGACTTCTTTTCTTGTAACCCCATCTTGCAACCTCTTCTGTGAACAGAACTATTGATCCAAGAGAGGATGTTTTGTTCAGAGGCTTGAATTCAGACTCCCTGTAAGCAGACAGCTCTACTCCAAGTCTGCTGCCCAGCAGTGCACTTGAGCCAAGCAGAGATGACCTTGTAATTCACAGTCTCCTTATTTTCTGACAGATGAGTACCTGACCCAGGTACTGGTTTTCCTTTTGGCTGCATATGCACAGGTACTTTCTTGTGAGTAATTTCAGAAAATATAGTTCCCCTCTCTCTTGCATCCATCCAGCTTTCACTTGCCTTCCAACCTTCTTATCATCTGCAGCTGAGTCATCTCCCATGCTTCCTGTAGTCTGGATTAATTCCTTCTTTGGCAGATGGGATTTCCCCTCCCACTCTTCCTCCACAGACTCCTTGAGCAAGTCATCTTGCTTCCCTGCCTTAGCTTTTCCATCTCTAACGTGGGAATCAGTGCACTTGCCTTATTCAGATTAATTTTAAGAACAAATCCACTTCTATCTGCAAAAAACTGCGATGACTGCCACAGAAAACTATGTAAGCAGCTTAATCCATAGTGTGCTTTCCCAAGGGTATCCACAAATTAATAAATGTATTGCATTTCTCTTCCCAGCTAACCACACCTTAGGAACAGAAAGTTACAGTCACATCAAGCAGATGCTTATGAACAAGTATCAGCTGCTCTACAGACAGGGATGATGTGGCAGGTAAGGGCAAAAATTGAGGTCTCCCACATGGACTTGAGGATCTGTGGGGCTCAGCCTAAGCAGGCAGAGCAGAAGGAAGAAGAGAAGATGCTTAATGGGCACAGGGAAGCTGGTTTCTGGGACAGAAGCAATGGTGATGAAGAGTAAGGCTTGGAGGCAGTTCTAGCACTTCATTTAGGAACTAACCTGAGATTTTAGCAGACAGCCCTATTAAATGCTCTTCCTCTGCAGCCCTGGTCACACTGTAGTGACAGAAAACAGAGTCTCCGGAGAAAAGCAGCAGTGCTATAGAGAGTGCTGAGGTTAATGAAAACATCACCCAGCTCTCTACATGGCACTTGGACTGTGCCAATATTGACCAAATTGCTGATGTTATTAGATAGACTCCCTTTCATTTGAAATGCGAACAAGTAAATATTAGTGCTACCTCTAACGAGACTTGGAGAACGCACACACCAAAAATACCCTAGGGAAGTGCTAGGGCCTGAGCAATAGGCCCTGAATTAAAGTTGACATATGGATGAATCTCACAACCAGACAGTATGACTGGAACCAGCAGAGGATTTTTCTCTGCTGGGAAATTAGTTGATTAGCCGTGAGAATAGACCAAAACAGATAGAGGTGCCTCCTCCTCTTTGAGTTTCTTCCCAGGCTTGGCCGAGCTTGGACAGAACCCAATAAGGAGGAAAAAACAGCAGGTGTCCTGCTTTTGAAGTTATTTTTGAGGATTGCCTGTGCAACCTGAATTGTTTATCCAACAGTATAAAAGCTGGTCCTGCTTGTAGCAAACTTGGGAAAAAGCCGACCTGCGGGTGGACACACCACGCGGGGTTTTTCCCTGAGGCTCCCCCTCAACTGCTCACTGCAATCTGGATTTCCCAGCAACAGCGGGACAGAACGAGTATATTGGACAGGACAAGGGTAATACTGGTAATAGATTTGATTGCTTATCCTTTTGGAGTCTGTCATAGTTTAGCCATGTACCTTTGTGGAATGTACCACATACTGCTGGTGCACCTCTCTGGTATTTGCCGGGGTGGTTTGTGCATGGCTATGGCGATATTTGGGGTATGGTTAATCTCCCCCTCGACTGTTGAGGTGATCGCCTGGTTTCTTTTCCCTTCTGAGTTTGTAGTTAAGTTAATTTTTCCTTTTGTTATATCAACTGCGGTGAGTGGGTTTCTCTCTTCTATTGCCAGCCATGTAGTGTCATTTCTGCACCCCATGGGGATAGATAATAAAATCTATATCTGCTTATGCATCTGCCTCCTCATGGTGGTGGCGTTTTTTGTGCTGAGCTGGGTAACTGGCAAAACACCTTGTTCATTGCTAAAAACATACAGAGCATTGGGAAATGAAATCTCAGTGAGATTAGGCACAATTATAAGAAAGCTGAAAGCAGAAAGAGCTTGCAGTTTATGCTGGGTACTAGTTTGTGGGTTGATAATGGTTTGGGCTGGATGGGACCTCAAAGATCATCTAGTTCCAATCTCCCTGCCATGGGCAGGGACATCTGCAACTAGAGCAGGTTGCTCAGAGCCCTGTCCAACCTCACCTGGAATGTTTCCAGGGATGGGGCATCAACCACCCATCTAGGCAACCTGGGCCAGGGTCTCACCATCCTCACAGTACAGAATTTCTTCCTTCTCTCTAGTCTAAATCTTCCTCTTTTAGTTAGGGACATTCAAGATCATCTAGTTCTAACCCCCAAACCATGGTCAGGGACACCTCCCCCTAGACCAAGTTGCTCAAGGCCTCGTCCAACCTGGCCTTGAACACATGCAGTGTTGGAACATCTACAACCTCCCTGGGCAACCTGTTCCAGTGTCTCACCACCTTCTGAGTAAAGAATTTCCTCCTAATTTCCAATCCAAATCAACCTTCTTCCAATTTCAAACCACTACCCCTCATGCTATCACTGTAAACCTTGCCATGGGCAGGGACGCCTCTCAAGTAGACTAGGTTGTCCAAGGCCTCATCCAACCTGGTCTTGGACACCTTCAGGGAGGGGGCATCCACAACCTCCCTGGGCAATCTATTCCAGAGTCTTGCCACGCTCATACTGAAGAACTTCTTCCTAAGATCTAGTCTAAACCTACTCTCCTTCAATTTAAAACCATTTCCCCTTGTCCTGTCGCTAGACACCTTTGTGAAAAGTCCCTCACCAGCCTTCCTGTAGTTCCCTTCAGCTATTGCAAGGCAGTTATAAGGTCCCCCCAGAGTCTTCTCTTCTCCAGGCTGAACAATACCAGCGCCCTCAGCCTATCCTCGTAGCAGAGATGCTCCAGCCCCTGGATCATCTTTGTAGCCCTCCTCTGGTCCAATGATATAAACATGCTCTGTATTCATGATTCATCTGTACTTTCTCAGTTAGGTTAGGTTAGAGTTAAGGTCTGAAAAGCTCTCCATGCAGTCATGGGCGTGTGAGAACATCACAGTGCTCCCGGGGCGGACACGCTTGTGAAACCCCACCATACCTCCCTGCGATGAACGGGATGGGACTGAAAGACACCTGAACTCTCTTGGCTTCCAGGGATGCTTTAATTTATGTTCACAATCACACAGAGGACCCAACCTTGCACACACTTTGTACACATTCTTTGCTATGGATATGGACTCCTTTGGAGGGTAAATAAAACATTTACAGTCTATAAATCTTGGAAAATAATTTCTCTTTCAGCAAAGAAATTTCTTTTCTCTTTCTACTTTCCTGGCCTGCTCCAGGGCAAATTGTGTAACAGTCTCCAACTCATCTCCTAGCCCACAAGGCTTATGTATTTATAGAACATCTCAGAAAAAAAATTGTGATTTACATGCGATTTTCTGCCAGAGAGGACACTGAGCACTTCTCCTACAATACAAGTAATATTCTGCATATATTGTTATGAGAGTCTTTTGTAACACAGCTTTGTACCACACAGATGTTTTTGGTTGGCTTTGCTAACACCTGTTATTTTTTATGGGCTCTGCACAACTCACATTTCTGAATCATTTGCATTACTCTTAAATACCATTGTGGCTGAGATGAGAGCTGTGCTTTTACATGGCACATTACTAGAACGACTTGTGTGTTGAAACAAATCGTAATGCCAGGGATTTGTGTCTTCGAAGTGCTGTTCAAATATAGCAAAATCAAACTTTGCACTGTTTAGGTGAGGAACCAAGAAGTATTTATTCATGTTTCACTGGGGACTGAGAAATGGAGTGGCTGAAGTTGTTGCTTTGCCCAAACGAACACAGCACAAAGCCCAGGTGGGACCCCAAAGCTGATCCTCACCTCACAGTCCCCTCCACATCGAGTGAGGAGCAGGCTCCTTGTATTTTGCAAATGGTTAGCCACATTTGAAGAAGCCCTAATCCTATTTTGAACCATAAAAACACAACCTTCAGTCCAGCAGGGAGGGAGAGGTTCCCGCTTAGTCTCAAAAGTTATTGGGCTAAATGAGTGCACCCTCAGCAAGTTTGTGGATGACACTGAGTTGTGTGGTGTGGTGACATGCTGGTGGGAAGGGAGGTCATCCAGAGGGACCTTAACAACCTTGAGAGGTGGGCCCCTGACAACCTCATGATGTTCAACAAGGCCAAGTGCAAGGTCCTGCACCTGGGTTGGGGCAATCCCAAGCACAAATCCAGGCTGGGCAATGAGTGGTTTGAGAGCAGCCCTGAGGAGAAACATGAGCCAAGGATGTGTGAGTACAGCCCAGAAAGCCAAACGTATCCTGAGCTGCATCAAAAGCAGCATGGCCAGCATGTCGAGGGAGGTGATTCCTCCCCTCTACTCCACTCTTGTGTGACCTCCCCTGCAGTGCTGGGTCCAACTCTAGAGTCCTCAACACAAGAAGGACATGGACCCATTGGAGTGGATCCAAAGGAGGGCCATGAAGATGATCAGAGGGCTGGACACCTTCTCTGCTGTGAGGCCAGGCTGAGAGAGTTGGGGTTGTTCAGCCTGGAGAAGAGAAGGCTCCAGGGAGACCTTCTTGCAGCTTTCCAGTATCTGAAGGGGGCCTACAAAGAAAGCTGAGGAGGGATTTTTTATGAGGGCTTGTAGTGATAGGATGAGGAGTAATGGCTTCAAACTGGAAGAGGGGAGATTTAGATTAGAAATCAGGAAGAAGTTCTTCACTGTGAGGGTGGTAAGACACTGGCACAGGTTGCCCAGGGAAGTTGTGGATGCTCCATTCCTGGATGTATTCAAGGCCAGGCTGGATGGGGCTTTGAGCAACCTGGTCTAGTGGGAGGTGTCCCTGCCCATGGCAGAGGGGTCGGGACTAGATAATCTTCTATCCCAAACTGTTCTACAATTCTATGAAATTTCTCCCCATCACACACCACGGAGTTGGGCGAGGTAGAACTTCCTTCAGTACTTCTTTAGCTGTATGCACAAATGTATAATGAGCTTATGTATAGTGTTCAGTTTCCCTTCTGATCACAGTATAGAATATATAGATAACATTAAGATAATACTTAGTCCAGTTAAATGGAATAAGATTTATAGAAGTGGTGATTCTCTGAAAGGAATTACAGGAGAGCAGGTGGCCGTGGAGATGATCTGAGTAGTCTCATTCCCCAGTTATCAGGATGTGTTTTAGAACATTTAGGAGCCTGATCTGGTCTTTATTGAAACAGAGAACAGAAAAACACCCATCCCCTGCTTCTTGATAACAGAGATCTGCTCAGTCTCTTAGTTACTCTGTTTTTTTGTTCATCTAACTACTTCACCTGCAGCTAAAGTCACAAATGTTGGCATCTGCTAAAGAGTGCAAGTAGGTTAACCTTCTTCGTCCACCTTCATCACATTAAACAAGCTAATAAAATAACCTGGCCCCGCTCATCCAGACACCTCAAAGCCTAATGTAGAGTAGATCATCATAAAGAAGACGTTTGACAGCAGTATGACATCCATTCATACCACACAACACCATGGCTGGGCGACCATCAAGGCCTGCTGCTGGCAGATACCTTCAGACATGCTGTTTTCACCCAATCCTCAAATTTCAGATTTAATCAGATTTTTCAGACCACTCAAACATATTTGGGGAAAGAGTTTGGAGATGCGCAGGGACTATGAGAAACGTTTAGAACAAAGCTGATGGTACAATTTTCTTTCATTTTTGAAAGGCTTTGCTGGATGGACCTTTTTGGTCAACAGTAAGTCACAAATAGTCCAAGCGGGAGGTTCGGGTTTGCTCCATACCTTTGAACTGGGGACAGCAGCTCATGGGGGAAAGGACATCCCCACAGGGACCAAAAGAGGAAACAACACTTTGTATTTCTTTGTCATATCTGTGCAGAGTTGGGAAATCTCCCTTTACCATTGCACAGGTGATAAAAAGCAAGGGGTTTTAAACTCCAGATGAAGTGCTCTACCTGTGAATGTTAACAGAGGCTTGTTTAAGTATCTTTAGTTTTCTTTCAATCTGGATCAGTCCAACTTTTCTTCAGCATTGCACCTGGACCTCTGAGTCATGGTGAACTTCAGAGACTGGCAGTTCTGTCCCCCCCCCTTCTCTGAAGAGCACACACACACAGACACAAAACAAACAACAAAGCCAGTAACAGATGTTTGCACCATCTCAGGCGCAGTAAGTCTGATTGCAGTGAAATTACACCGCTACAGTGCTCAGAGGTAGGTTAATATTTAGTTTGGCTTATAGTTTCTTCAGACTCCCAGGGCAGTACCCACCTTAGGGGAGATGCCCCTGTAATTTTTGAAGCCTGGAGCACCCCATCCCACCAGCAGCAGGCTGTAGATATTGTTGGAGCTGCTGCAGAAAGGTTGCAGCTTGCCTTTCTTCCCCTGTATTGCTGTTGGTAAGATGTACACCTCTTATCTCTATGTTTAGCTTGATCACCTGGGTGGGTCTCAACACCACATGCTTCACGTTGTCATGTGCCTGACTCCTGCCTCTGCTGTGGCTCAGCAACTTGAGGAAGCTGTTAGTGCTCCTCAGCTGGTTTTACAGAACTACAATAATATCGAATGTTGCAGGCTTAGGCTGTGGAAAAAATGCATATCTCTATTTTTTTCCTAAGGTCAGATTCTCTTCCATTCCCCATGGCCACTGGTGACAGATAACCTTCTGTTTAGACACCACCATTTTGCCACAAAAAGCACAGATTCACCCACATGCAGACTTGCATCTGTCCTTGCAGAGGTCCAGATTTGAATGTTTCTTTGTGGTAGAAGAGGCTAGAAGATGGACACTCAATCCATTTGGCATCCTGCACAAGAATGAGGGACACCGGTAGATTTTCTGTGTTGTCCTTCAGAGACAGGTTATACCAAAACAGAGTCAGGGAAGACTGAGCAAGATGTTCAACCTTCCCCACATCAGCCTAACTTGGCTTTCCCCTCAGCTGCCCTTGTTCAGAAACAGAAGCAGCTGGTGAGAAGACTAGGCACCCACCTGCTTCACAGAGGTCTTTGGACTTAAAAAAAAAAGAGTATCACTGAATTTTGTGAAAAAAAGAACACAACATTACTTTCTGGTACTGCCCTTCACTGGTTTGAGAATGGCCAGAATGTTTTCATGCCATTTTTAACCAACAATGAGCCCCACCACAGCCTCTCACTGGGATGTATAAATTTTAGAGCTGGACATTTAATCTGAATGTCTAGAACCAAAATAGTCCTCATTGTTTGGACATTAGCTCTAAATGATGGAAAGCCCATTTTTTCATTCTGCTTAAACATGCGTAAGTAACACCCAAACGATGGGTCATATTCTAACACAGTTCAATGGAAACGCTAATTCTGATTTGGCATCAAACCAAACTAAACTTACCTAGAGTGAACTCCTAAGCGATTTGCAGCTTTTAATCACCATGAATGTCTATTATGATTTTCTTGCAGATTTTTTCAAAGGGTAATCTCAGATACCTACCTTTTAATTCCTTCTGTTGTGACCCCAATTCCTCTCTCTGCCTCTAAGCTATAAAGATGATGAAGATGACTGCTGGCAATATCCTCCCTGACTTTTTGGAAAGAATCTTCTTTCTACTAACTTTTTTTCTTCTTCCTCCAAGAGAGGAACTTTAAAACAGCCTGGAGAGCAAACAAGTTTGCTTTGATAACGAACTGAAAAGACTTTTTTGAGTAATTAGTGCTGAAGTGGAAACATTTCCATGTATCTCTGGGTTGAACAATGACTGTTCTGGTGGAGGATGGATAACTAGACACTAACAAGGTAGGCAAGGAAGGAAGGAAAATCTTTTATATGTTTACTGGGGGAAAGCTCCCCAAAATGATGATGGAATGATTGCCTTCCTAAAGACCATCAAATTGTCCCCTGAGGATGGATTCACCTCACATGGTTTAGACATCAGAACTTGGGTGGCCGTGATCATGCTAGTTATCCCAGCAAAACAGAAACCTCTGGGAGGTCACTCATTTCATCTTAAGATAAATCAGATTTTGGAGGTCCGTCCTTCTCTCCACTGACTTCAAAAGGAGCCATGGATGACTAGCTGTAGCATGGATGCTGAACTCTGAGATGCCAAGGATCAAGAAGGCAGAAAAATCCTACCCCCCAGCTCCGTAACATGACCTATATATAAAAATTACAATAAAAACATATTTGTGATTGATCACATATCCATACAAGTTGTGAAATTCAATGTAATAGCTCCCTTAACAACTATAATACACACTTTCTGGCAGTTTAATGTTTTCTACAAAGGTGCATAGCAGCGATCGCTCCAAAAGACCTCAGTGTTTTGGACCAAGTTACAATCTCTAAGGGAATCATAACTTTGCCCTGATTTGAATGCAATTAAATTCTTTGCCATAATAGCTTCATAATGACAAATAATATTTTTTCTTTATTTCCTCAGCTTGGAAATTAAAAGGGAATAACACACAATATTGTGCAATGAAATAGACCTTCAGTTCCATACAGACAGCAGAGTTCTCAAGTCAGTGCATTCTCCTTTGTGGTATGAAAAGTGCTGCAGACAAATCCATTTATATATTTCTTGTTAATGCCCACTCCTAGTGCACAAAAAGAAGGAAGTTGTGCCAGCAGTTAAAACATGGCCTCTTAGCCACAGCTTGTGGCTTTGCTTCTCAGGCCTACTCTGTGCTTTAGGTGACTTACTGAACTATTGTTTGTCCATCTGAGATGTTGAGACCTGAGGACTTGACCTAACAAAAGCCGTGTTCAGGTTTAACTGTGCATATGGTGCACAGTCCCTTGCTGCAATGCTGAGAAATGGCTTGGGTAGAACACAAAGGATGACTTCACCCGTGCCAGCTTTTACTGTTCAAAGCAATCCTTTGGCTAGTTATTAACTTGGAATGCTGTTTTTTTCTGGTGCATTAGAACACACAAACCCTCACCTAATTCTTCATTACTGTTATAGTCACCAGATCTTGCTTTATGTTCTTGCAAACAGTATCATTATGGGTCCCTGAAAGACTGATTTACTTAAAATTTAACAATGCATATCTCCTAATGTAGTCGTCTCAATATTCAACACGGGTAGTTACGATCTTATCATAACAAGTAAGCTGCTGTTATTATATTATGGCCATCCTGCCAAGGAACCATTACATAGCATTTCTTATCTCCCATCACACCAACCCAACCCTTTCCCAAATATGCAGAAAGCAAAATTCAACATTAAGTACCCTACGTGAAGGATGGCTTCCCAGTAACCTTTCCCACTTGAGACAAGGTCTTGGCAGCCTTCTTTTAGGCATTTGCCACAACAGCACATTCAATTGGTTGTGGTCTGCAGTCACCAGGAGCCAGTAGCGCAGACCCCATAGTATTGGCGTACGGTGGGTTTCTGTGTGGGACAATATCCCTTTTTCTAACTTAAAAGTCTAACATAAAACTGGGATCTGACTTAAAACTGTGTATATTCCTGCTGCTGAGGAGTGGGAGTGGATCTGTGCTTCACAATCCCCTGTGGCAGAAGAAGAAATCACTAGTAAGAAGTGTCCCTCAATGACCCCAGCAGGAGATGGCCACTTCTCCAGAGGAAGAGGTAGAGCTGCTCAACCAGGTGCTCTCTCTCTAGTGTCAAAATGAGCTGTGTGAAAGCTTAAGAGGTTTAAGCAGAAAGTCATGCTAGCCTAACTGGTACTGAGGAGAAATAAGTTTAGGCTAGAATAAAACGTTCCTGGGTTTTTGATGCAAACTCAGTAATAAGCAAAACCCAGCACATACTTTGGATCCAATTCTGCACCATTAACATCAAACGGATCTTTTGCTGATGATCCAGAGAGTATCATAGTGTCCAGTCCTCGCTTGTCACTGATTCCCTGTGTTTTCAGATCATATATTGCCTTTTAGAGAAGCAGTATAGCAAACGGTGGGGGGTTCTCACCAACTGTACCTCTAGGCATGCAAATCAAGTCGATCTTGGTCGGTTTATCTTACTATAGCATAGGCACATGGCCTACAGCTCCAGTCCCAATGCAAAGCTTATTTTGGACTAAGAAACTCGATGTATTAACTTTGGCAGTATCCGTGCTGCATCCAAATGTCAAACAAGCAAAAACTAAAGTGCCTGCTTATTCTTCACTCCCTCTGCCTTTGCCCAAAATTAATAAGACAGCTTTGCTAAGTCATTAATCTGGAATTAGAGCCTCAGAATCAGATGCTCTAACACGGATCTTTTATTTTTGTTTATACAGCATCCCACATCTGCGTGGCTTATCTACCTATTTTGTCTTCTCTTGTCTAATTGCAAGCTCAAGTGTAAAGAGAGTAACTGAATCTGAAGAGTAAATAAACATCACGTATAGACCTGGGATCAATCAAGATTGGCCAAAAATTCCTGGGGGTATCTGTAAGTTTCTCCTCTAGCTGGGCTTGCTTTCTGTCCCAGGTTTTTAATGTAGGCCCTATACTGTGAGAATGAACATGTGAAAAAGAAAATTCAGGAGAATTATTCTGCTTTTAAGTAATGCAGGTTCATCTGTGACTCTTTTTAAAGCTTTCAGCCTCCTTTTTGCCCTCTGAACAGGTGTACAGCTGAGTGAGGTGAATGAGAGCAGTTCATGTTTCCGAGGGCATTGCTTATTTAAGATAATTATTTATTGGTTAAAAAGCATTCTCTAATACGCTGAGAATTTAGGATCTATTTTTCCTTTATCACAGATTAACACCATTTCCATTTAACAATGATAGTGAATGCAATGAGTAGGGACCAGACTGCAAAACAAACATCCACTAATTTGTAATCATTTAAATATGCAAAGTGAGACTTTGATGTTAATGCACCATTAAAAAGGAGCTGGGAAGTTCACATGGCTGTTCCTGTATCACTTGACAAGCAGCAGAACAGTTCAAAGAGCAGCCTCTTCATTTACAGCATCAAACCCAACTCAGCAAGCTTGCCGTCTTGTAAACATTTTTGCTACGTGACGTCTTCAAATTTTATGGGACATGGAAAATCCATGGGAGAAAACTGAATCTACGGAGCTTATGCCTTCCTGTGCCCTCTCTCCATCAGCCACCTGGTAGATGTGAGTCTGACTATGCTTCTCCTCCAGTTCTTGTTGATGAAGGAATGGCTTCATTGCCCTGGCTGACAGAGTCCTTTCACAGGGACTGTATTTTCCAACCCCAGAGATCATGTTTACAAAGACCTTTGAGTATTAGCACGTTTAGGAAATAGTTCAATGGTTTGGAACTTAATCACCTCTAGGGAGAGGATTCTCCCCCTCTACTCCACTCTCATGAGACCTCACCTGGCATACCGAGTCCAGTTCTGGAGCGCCCAGCACAAGAAGGGCACTCCTCACAAGGAGGAGCACAAGTCTTGTGAGGAGGGGCTGAGGGACCTGGGATTGTTTAGCTTAGAGAAAAGGAGACTCAGGGGAGACCTTCTCGCTCTCAACAACTCTCTGAGAGGAGGCTGGAGCCAGGTGGGGGTGGGTCTCTTCCCCCAAGAAACAAGAGATAAGACAGGAGGAAATGGCCTCAAGTTACACCAGGGGAGGTTTAGGTTGGACATTAGGAGAAATTTCTTCCCTGAAAGGGTTGTCAAGTCATGGCCCAGGCTGCCCAGGGCAGTGGTGGCGTCCTCATCCCTGGAGGGATTGAAAAACCCTGGAGATGTCGTGCTGAGGGACATGGTTTCGTGGTGGACTTGGCAGTGCTAGGTTAACAGTTGGACTCTATGACCTTGAAGGTCTCTTCCAACCAAAAAGATTCTATGATTCTATGAACTCACCAGCTTTAAAACCTGCCAGCATCATTGGAAATTAATTGTGCACATCACTCTGCTCTGTCTAGTGTGTTGCTGTGCTGGGGTCCACATGAAGGAGCCTCCCACTGGTGCCAGAAGTAGTCCTGCTTGGAGAGGGCTCCCTGATGATGAGCCTGTGGGTTTCAGTGGCACACAAGCTATTGCCTTAGAGAAGAAAGGATCCCAAAATTTAGTGTGGCAGAATTTGGCCCATAGGTGGAGCTTCTTTAAAAAGAAGACAACAAGGTGCAACCTCTAGAGCGACTAACCCAATACTAATTTCTCTCCTCATCCCTCTCCTTTCCAATTGTTTCAAGGGGCTTCTGTGTTTTTAATTTTTCTTATAATAACAATAATTTAGCCTTTGCAAATATTTGTCTCTTTAGTCCATGGCTCCCCAGATCCAATCCAATTCATTGCCACAGCAGCAGAACTGAATCAGGAAAGCTGGTTTCTTTTGCACTGTACAAAAAAAAGTTAGGATGAAAGTTGTCATCTTCTTGCAGGAACAACCCCCAGCCCTTGGTTTTGATATTAAAACCATTATTTATTCTTGGGCTAATGAAGTAATACTTGGTTTGGGCACCACTAGGCAGGGACAGAGCACCAGGCTCACATGACATGGGCCACACTTGGTAGCAAGCATGTTCTGTATGTCAGAAATAATTTACTTTATTTATTTTATAGTTTCTAAAAATAACTCTTCAATATGCAATGTCTCTTCTCAAAAATGAGTAAAAATCCCATGAGAAACCAGGGAAAGAACTATTTTCTGCCTTTAGACATATCTTTGACTACTCGAGAGTAGTAGACAAAGACTTGATCAATAAATTTGCTCATAAGGAAGTGGATTTGCATGTACATAATTACATTGTGAATGTTAACTAGCTGTGTACAGCCCAAGGAAAACATCAGGGGAGGTTGTTTGTGGAGGCTAAACAAAATATGTTTGCTTTATGCTGTTCCCATACGGCTGTTTTTATTGGAAGCCCAGTTTATAGTGGCACGGCAATTATATGTTTCCCTGTAAAAGCTCTATGCATATTTGGAAACTGTATCAGGCTCTCCGCAGTGAAAATGGGTGAGAAACAAAGTTGGCTGACTTCAAAGTCATCAGTCTGGAGTTGGAAATATTCCCTCTTTTGGAATCTCTTGATGTTGTTTGTGTCCACCTTTCTGGTAGTGATTTCCAGTACTGAGAAAAATAATTAGATTTCTAGAAAGGCGAAGGTAGAAATGACTGCAATGGGGACCTTGCCAAGAGCCTAGTGAACAAACTGTTATTTATTTTAACATTTTCATAATGGTGAAGGAAAAATGTCCTTAAATGAAAACATATCTGACTGGACTATTGGAAGAGACTAAAACTGTTAAATGATGAAAAGAATGTAGGCTTGCTGGAGGCTTTCTAGTTCACATGGTAGCACTTCCCGGCAGAAACAATCTGAGGAAGCTTTTATAACCAGATCTTCAAAGAAGCTTTACCTCAACAGATATTTTCATGAAAAACTATGCATCTGTGAACACAAAACTACCCTTTTACCTGCGAAAATTTGGGTGCATGCTGCAATAAAGCTGACATGCATTGTGTTCTTGGGAAAACAACTTCCACGGTAAGGTGGAGAACCACACTGCTGTCCCGTTGCTGAGTGGGAGAAAGTCACCAAAGGCACGGGGCATCTCTGACCTTAACTAGATGCCTGGTGTTCTCCTACCTCAACATGCTCAGACTCCTGCCCTGATAAACTGCGGATGCTCAAGATGCGTTCTGGTCGGTGCTGAGCCTTCCTTCTCCCTCAGGAGAGGACAGTCCACCCACCGAGGTGGGTACGGACCTTTAAGAGAGGACGCGGGAGCGTCCTTGTGCTTACCACTGCCCTTTCAGGGTGCTGAGCTGCTCACGCTAACAGGGCACTTAAAAACAGACAGTGCATTAATGACGGCTTCACCTGGAAACCTCCTATCCTTGCACATTTTCCACCCCCACATGCCAAAAATATTTCTGAGAAGTAATTAAAAAGCACAGCGCTGCTAATCACTGCCACTTTGTTCCTAGCACTCAATGGAAAAGGACAACTTGGCTAGCAGGAAAATTTTTTTAAACGATTTCTGGAATGACTATAAAAATGCAAAATGTTATCATCACCCCTCAGTCACGTTTGGAACAAAGCATTCGAAAGAGCACGTTTTTAACACTCATTTCCAACCGTTTCATGGGCAGTGGCGAGACCCGTCATTTTAATTAAGGACACGCTCTTATTTTTAAACGCCTTCTTCACTATCCAAAGCAATTTTGTACCCGCCCTGCCAAGAAAGGCCTCCGTCCCCCAGCCCCTCTGCTCCCACCGACCCCGAGGCCGGGGGTGCCGGGGGTCGCTCGGCCCCTCAGCCGGGCTGCCGCGAGGCGGACCCCCGGGAAAGGGACCCCAGCACCGCCCCAGCTGACGGCGGCCCAGCAGGAAGCACCGGAGCGGGGCCC
>VZZY01017213.1:653157-832629 GCA_013400335.1 Eurystomus gularis
CGGTGCCCCCCTCCGGGTCAGGGTCGGAGGCCGGGCGGCTCCCCCCACCACGGGACCGCGGCCGCCGGCGCGTCCCTCAGCCGCCGCGCAGCCTTTTTCTTCCCTTATTTCTCCGTATCGCGACCCCCCCAAACCTCCTGCCTCCTCCGACCTATGTTTTATTCATGACTCCGCCGGGCTTTGTACGGGGAGCGGGCGCCTTCCTCCGCAGTTCGCCAAGTGCTGCCAGACTCCGGGGCTCGGGGAGGGGGGGGGTACGCGGCTTGGAGGCGAAATGGCTGCAGGATGGGGAGGGTTTTCCCATCCGAGCAGGCGGCCCAGGGCTCCGTCGGCATCTGTTTGCTTCGGGGGGGCTCTGGCGTGGCCGCGGCTCTCAAGTGGAGCGAGGCGGCGGGGGGTTCTCCTGCGCCTGCTGCAGTTCCCTCCGCTCGCTGCGGGTCTGCCGGCCTCTGGGAGAAGAAACGCGTCACTGCGAGGCTTTCTGTAGCAGGATTTATATGTGTATTTATATATATATGTATATCTATAGAATGTATATATTTTATATATTTTCTCTTCCAAGGGTTCAGCAGCAAGCGTATTGCAACACCCAGCGCCTGCAAGCCGGGCGGCACTTACACCATCACCGCATTAACTGTAGATGTCAGACTGTGCTTGCACTGGTGTGATGTCAGATTCGTAATAACGCACAGAAATGGGGAATTCGGTGCGGGGCTGAGTGTGATGGAGGCGGCCCAGACCCAGCTGGCATGGATGAACTCGCTGGAGCATCTCTCTGCCCTGGTGCAGGGCCTGCTGTGTAGGTAGTCCCCTGGCACAGGCGGATTGTAGGGGTGCTGGGGAAATTGTTACCGGTTTGTGGGTGACTGTGGACTCAGAGCAGCAGATGTTTGTGCTTGGAGCAGAGATACTTAGCTTGCTTTCCCTGCAGAGGTATTCGGGTATGTATGTGGCTTAGGGAGTCATTTGCTGATGCCTCTCATCTGTAACTTCTGCGAGGAGGCTGCCACCATGGATATCAGTCACGAGGATGGATTTTGTTGTGTGATGTAGAAATCCAGCTATAATCGATAGGCAGCTTTGTATTGGCTCCCGATACTGCCTCTTCGTTTCTCATGAGCTGGTTGCTGACTGATGGACTAAAACTGAGAAATGCTGAAACATATTCCTTGCCTTATTCAGTTTGCCATTTGCCTGCCCTTCACCTTCCCCAGTTTCCCGTTTTCCCGCCCTTCACCTTCCTTCTGCCCTTGTTGGTTGGATTTCAGTGGGAAAATTGTGGACCTGAGTCTGTTCAAAGAAATCTGTTTGTTTTGGTTTAGCTTTTCTAACTTGCCGGTTGATAACAGACATAAGGAGACGTGTTTCTGAAGATCCCCCCTGTACAGGGGCTGGAGGTATTTGCCCTTTGGTACAAATGAAGTGGACTGATACAGTTTGATGTTGTTTAACCTAGTATTATCTTAAGCGTTGCATGATGAGGCAGCTTGATTTGTTTAAGACTTTGTGATGATGCAATACAATAATAACTGTAAATCTTCTCATTGTCTAGAAGAACCTCTAAATACTACTCTGTCTTGGAAGGTACCCTGTGTGTCTTTATTTCCAAGATGTGCAGGCATGGGTGAGAAGAGTTTGATATTAAATCACATTTGTTTTGGGGTGGGAGGGCAGGAGCAGTTCAGTGCTGGTGCTTTAAGCTGTAATTTATGAGTGCAACGTCATGTAGTAGATAAGCTTTTATGGGATCTGCCAGGTAAATTATGGCCTTTGTTTATATACGTGCAATTACTTGTTTTGAAAATCCACACTGTAGAGTTTGCATAATAGCCTGTGCTGCTGGAGCTGTGAATAAGATGTAGCAGAATGTGCTTTAATTGCGCAACATCGTTCCGTGGTGGAAAACATTTCGCTTTACCTTGTGCTTGCAGCCTGCTCCAGGTGTGAAGTTACTCCATGGCATCTTACGCCCCGTATGGTAGTTGGCTGTGAAGGCAGTTTCCAGGCGCTTTTGTTTTCCTCTTTCTCTGTTACCTGTCTCCTTTTTGTTTTTGAAAAGAAGCAGGGTGGTGAAATGAGTTTATTTCAACTTATGTGCGCTGGAGAGAGCAGCTTGGTTATTTAAGGCTGCTGTAGTTTGTTATGCAATCAGATTAAGGAAGGTTGAAATGAGCATTCAACTCTGGGTAAACAAATGGGAGAGATATATATATATATACTTACATATAACATCATGGATTAGGGTGCCCGTTTACACTGGGGAGATGTGCTGCCATTTGTATACTGCAGATATTGGACAAAAACACGAGTGGACACAGTAACATGGTAAATAACCTTTTGGTAAACTTCTTGGGATTATAATGCTATTAGTATTAATTGTCTGTACTCCAGGAGCTTCTGCATTGCGTTAGGTGCTGCTGCATGAGTGGGCAAACTTACAGCTTCATTTAGTTGACAAGCAAAGGCCTCAGCAAACATCCTTGTGCATTGCATCGCAGTGCAAGTGTTGGGTCTAAGGAGATGACCAATGCTCAACTGGAAGCTTTCTAAATTAAAAAAAAAAAACCCAAACATAATTCCAGACATCCACTGAAGCTGGCAGCCCCTCAACAGGTCCATTATTAGTTGGCTATTTCTTCTTGTTGTGGAAGCAGTGTTGCTGTAGGAGAGATTTTTTTTTTTTTTTTTAAGGCTTGTGTCTCTGAATCTGCTCAGAGAGGAGGCGATGATGTGCAAAGGTTGGTGTGAGAATAGTCAGCGCAGGCGTATCAGAGGTGAGACCCTGGCCGGGAGAGCCAAGAGCCAATGGAGACAGGGGAAGGTGGCTGTGGGGGAAGCAGCTGGGGTGCCGGGAGGAGAGGGAGATGCTCAGGAGAAGAGGGTGACTCTCATCAGCGTCATGGCAGAGACCTCTTGCTGTGTCTGTGCGCAGTGCCTCATTGCTTGGACCCTGCTCTGCTGTTGCGTGGGCTATGGTGCTGTACACGCAGACCTCCCTCTAAAAATATTGTAGCATGAAATAATAGCAGCTGCTGTTACGGTGCGCAATGGCGTCAAGTGCTTGGGGGAAAGGAGGAATAACTGACTCCTGGTGGTCAGTTTTCCAGAGGCTTCCATGTTGGTGTAGAGTCTGAGCCCTTCCAACCTTCCTGTTGCTCAGGGAAGGGTGAGGTACCCTCGAGGATGCTGCTCTTCCATCCTTCAGCAGAAGGTGATGAAACAGGATAAATTTTGGATACACATTCAAAAATACTCCATAATGGGCTTGTTATTATTACTACTTATTTCCTTGCCGACTGTGCTTAATTCTATATAAGCAGGCATCTAACTACAAAGGGATTCCACAGGCGCTTGCAAATACATATCATTATGCTACTGGCTGGTCTTTGTCCTCTATAACATATTTGTGACTAAATGTACACAAGCACATTTTGGGTATACTGGAATCTAAAGAGGTACTTTTGGGAATAGGTAATATTGTTAAGGCTGTAGAATGTTCAGAGAGGAGGTGGTGTGGAATGTAATGTGCAGTCAGTGATTTTTAAGACTATTTCTTTGAGTGGTGCTAGTCTGCTTCAGCTCTGATTTATTAACAAGTTGCTATCTTGTCTTCAACTTTGTAAACTGAGTAAGTGTGGTTATTCTTGGTCAGACTAGAGATCTACTTAGCTTGGTACCTTTTCTAATGGGGCGACTTAGAGGTGCTTAGGAAAACTGTGACTACAGAGTTCTCCTCCTCCTGGTAAACCCTTCCAGCAGTCATCACTCTAGGAAATCTTTGGGCTGGCAGTTCTATGGAGGTTGTGTTTAACAGCTGGTGGTGGATTATCTTCTCTGAGAAATGTCTGATTTGTTTGGAAAAACTTTATGGCATTAGTGCTCACAATATCCTGTGTCCATGGACTTCTGGTATAATTGTGCACGCTGAAAAGGATTTTATTTGTTTTGCAGCTTACTGTTTGAAGTGCCTGCCCTGTGATTGTACCTGAATTCTGGCAGAATATCTTCCTTTTTTAGATTTTTACACTGAGAAGTACTATGTGTGGGGATGTTAACAGGTCTTGGAACGTACATAAAGATAACTGTTCTATGTACTGTGTCCAACTCTGGAGCCCCAAATACAAGAGGGTTGTAGACTTGTTGGAGTGGGTCCTGAGGAGGGCCGCGAAGGTGATCCAAGGGCTGGAACCCCTCTGCTGTGAGGAGAGGCTGAGAGAGTTGGGATTGTTCAGCCTGGAGAAGAGAGGGCTCCAGGGAGACCTTCTTGCGGCCTTCCAGTATCTGAAGGGAACCTACAAGAAAGGTGGGGGGAGACTTTTTAGCAGGGCTTGTAGTGATAGGATGAGGGGTAATGGCTTCAAATTGGAAGAGGGGAGATTTTAGAGTGGAAATTAAGAAGGTCATCACTGTGAAGGTGGTAAGACACTGGCACAGGTTGCCAGGGAAGCTGTGGATGCTCCATCACGGGAAGTGTTCAAGACAAGGTTCCATGGGGCCTTGAGCAAACTGATCTAGTGGGAGGGGTCCCTGCCCATGGCAGGGGGGTTGGAATTAGATGCTCTTGAAGACCTCTTCCAACTCAAACCTTTCTATGATTCTGTGTTTGTGGTAAGACGTGCTCCCAGCCCCACTTACAGTTGCCTTTCACAGACACGTACCATTACAGCTGTCGCATTTAGGTGATTGCATGCGAAAAAATATTCAATTACAAGAAGTGACGTGATTTCTACAGCTATATGTCTTGTATGTAGATTGCAGTAAGTCATGATTTGGAACAATTCGGGTGCCAGATGAGTTGCTGTGTGCAAAGGAGTGACTTCAGCAGTGTTGTTTAAATCTTTGCAAGGTATGTGGGGCAACGTTTTAGGGGATGTGGAAGGATGGAGGGGTGAGAACTTATAAATTGTATTAAAGAGCTTGAAGTTAAGAAATACAGATTCTGATAAGTGCAGCTTCATCACAGTGACAATGACTTAAGTCCCAGAATTGCTCTTTAAGTTAGCTTTCAACCCACCATCCTGGACCATTTCAGGAATAGGTGGGTGTTAAAACGTCATATTTTAAACTCCCCTTTTCCTTTGCATGTCAGGGATGTGGATCTTTTGACTGTGAGTTGAGCTACAGTATTTACTTTTGTGCTGGTGATCCAAGAGTCCAGGGTTTGACGTACTAGACTTTGGTGCTGGCGGTAATGGTTGTTACTTTTGGTATGTTAAAAGAAGCCCTTCAAAGTTTGGTAATTTATTAGGGCAGCTCCTGAAATTGTGTTGATGAAAAATGGGAAGAAATTTCACATTTCTAAAGCAAACAAAATTGTCATCTTGTCATTTCTACTATTATTCTGCTCGTAAACTTGTAAACTTATGATTAAAGTGGGTGGAGATTTCAGCTTACTGGTTTAGGGGTGGGATAATAGTAGAGAGTGACCAGACAAACTTTTCTATTTGTTTTAAAAGTAGGGGCACTTACATAATGCTGCTATACACAAGAAGAGAGCATGCAGATGGATAAGATCACTGCACAGATCCCTTACTTGTGTGTCTGCTGTTGCTTGCTTCTATGGAAGGTAATTCTGGACTGAAGAGGTGCCAGTGCCAAGTGATTTAACTGGAGTATTGATCCAGTCCCGAACAGCCTCTGGGTTAGAGGTTTGGAGAAATAGATTATTTTATTTTTTTTTTAAACCATTATGAGCTATTAATTTGTTCTCTGAATTAGGGAAAACCATTATTTTTTGTGGAGCACCATCTATCTGCTTGTGTTTTGAGTTGTTTGCAGTGATTCATCTCATCATGTGTGGTGTGTGCTTAGTAAAACAGGCTGCATTTTTGAGAGGGGAGTGCTATTGCTAATAAAAAATACCCCAGACCAGTGAACGTGTCTGAAAGCATCAAGATTGCATCAAGGTCTTTCCTCTTGCTATGGAAGTGGCCTCAGTTTGTTTTCCTTCTGTCTGTGTGTCTCTAAGAGAAAGTCATAGGCTTAATCCATCAAGTTGGGAAAAAGATGAAAAGCCAGTTCACTTGAAATATGTGTTTAATAAGAAAAATTTTCCAGATCTATATATACAAGTGGGCATTTTCCCAAAAGCGTGTGTTAGATGTTGAGGCCATAACTATGTTGTTGCTACACAAAATCTGAGCGCTGAATGTATCTATAAATACCATGGCCTCACCCCTTTGACTCCATGAAATGCTGTGTAGCTGGAATCATTTCATACATCAGAACATAAAAAGAACCTTGGTCAACTTGTGCTTTTATAATAAACAAGGAAAAGTTTATCCAGGTTGCCCCACAGAGGAGTTTATCCACACAAAGACAGCTCTTTTCTTGGTGAGGAGGGAGGGACTTACCTTTTAGACTTCTCTCCATAGCGTTTTTATCTCATCCCAACCCACATTTTTATTAATAAAAGCAAAACAACTTTAATGTGATTATGCAGGTTTGGCAGACAGACCTCTGTGTGTTCGAGTCATGGCTAACTGGATTTGCAGAGCCTGTGTGAGGTAGGATGCCGGGCAGGGAGGTTGTTTGAGCAGGAGTACATGGAGGAAGGAACAAATTGCTCTCTGTGCTTTTCTTAGGGTGGCAGCAGCATTTTCTGTGAACTTTCACAGAATCCCAGCATGGCAGGGGTTGAAAGGGGCCTCTGGAGATCATCTTGTCCAACCCCTCTGCCAGAGCTTTGCAGGTTTCTTGGTGACATGCTGATGTTGGTTGTGCTATTCCTGGGGAAATGGACTTGTTGAAATTTGCCTTTTGTGCTTGGAGAATTCCTTTGAAATTGCTATTCAGTAAAGTTCCAAATATCGGGTGTCTCCACATCTCCACTAGAAAGCAGTCTGAGGAAAGAATCAGGTGGTAAAACAAAACAAACACTGCCTTTTTAAGGGCTGGTAATGGGCTTAAAGCTTATTTCAGCTTCGACTTACTGGGATGACTAAGATGTTTCTCTGTTCTGACAATACCCAGTTTGGATCCTGCTGCTTAATTTTGTCTACAGGCCTGCTCATCTCGGCTGCATCTTAAAGGGAACGTGGTTGACGCCCAACAAATGTACAGACAAAATGTGCAGGAGTTCGGCCTTTTGTTGCGGGTAGATTTACACAGCCCCTCGTCTATAGGAAGCCCTTCAGCAGGAGGGTGTAGGATGAAGTGGAATGTTTAAAGATGTGGTTTGAGCTGCTGATCGAGGTCAGCCATGTGATGCTGAAGGACAGGGTACTGCTCCTTTTCTTCCTGTGCTTGTTACGTACACTCGGTAGCTGTGGTCTGGTGGATGCCCAGAGGCTCAGCTTTCTCTTCAGAGCCTTTATTTTTGCAGGAATCTGAAATAGCAGAAGCAAAGCTGCTGAAGAAGGCAGGCTGAATCAAGGGGAGCAGATCTAGCTGCTCTCCCCTTCACCCACCACAGAAATGCACAGAGGAGAAACTTGGATGAGTACTTCAGGGACTTGTTTTATTAGAAGGTTGAAAGAAAAGCCAACCAGGGTTTTCTGAGACTGTCTCTTTTACTTTTACCACTCACAGTTCTTATGGGCATAGTTGTTTTTTTCTTGTGATTTATTTTTTAAATTACTACCTAGCTTTCATGGGCAGGAGCCTGTAATTTAAGTGTCTGGCCAGTGCTGCTGAAATGGAAATCAGAACCTCCTAATGAACAGGCTTCTGAGATAATTTCTGTTGTTTTTCCTCTGTGGAAAAAAATAAATAAGAGGAAGCTGTATCTGTTCTGCTTTGGTCATATCAGATAAGGTGTATCTTTGAGATTAAAAAGTCTTGATGCTTGTGGGAGGAGGGGAGCCCTTCTTTCTTTTATCTCAAACCTTGCAGCAGAGGATACTAATTAACCGCCAAACAAATTGGGTTTGGGGGAGTTTGCCTTTGCTGTCGCAGTGAAAATGTTTTGTTTGGAAGAGCTGCGTGAATTAAACCCACAGGCATTTGCATAGAGATAAATCAGCCCCTGGCTGCCCCAAATCTTCCTGTTTCAGTCAGCAGAAATATGCCAGGAGAAAGCTTTGGAAACGGCAACAGCCCAGGCTGCGTGTTCTGGAGCAGATTGTGTACCGGAGACGGCTGCACAGCCCTGAGCAAAGACGTCAGCAGTGAGGAGTGACTGTCATCCCCAACACAAACAGACAGGCTCCATCAGCGTGACAGCCCGGCCAAGAGTGATGCAACACTAACGGGCAGACCATAGCGATTGTCAGCTCAGAATATAGGGTTTGTTTGTTGTTCTTCCCCAACAACGGGAGCCGACTCTGAGGTGGATTTTCCTATAACCAGCCTTCTGCATCTTTGATGTGTTGGCAAGAGTGAGACTGTTTCCTAAAAAAAAACCTAAGGAATAAGAGGCCTCAGGCTTAGTAACAGCATTTAGGAGAATAATAAATGCTCAGCCGTGTGAAGCTACGTTTAGTTGTACATTTATTTGGGCATTTTTACAAGCATAATGTAAAATTATGAGCTTGACTCTTCACTGAGTTGCCCTGGGATTCAGGGGACCTAATCCCTAAGACTATGAAAATCTCAGGCTTTGCAATGTAACTTTTATTGGCCTTTACAGTTCTGTGCTAGTCTCTGAGCCTTTTTTTCATCCATAGCAAATACTTGAGTGTTGCAACTGAAATTGTCTAAAAGCCAATGATTTGAGAGAAAAGAAAAAAAAAAAAAAAAGCTGGAGCTTCTTAGCTGTGGGGACTTGATGAAGTAGGATTAACCTGTCATTAGGGCAGACATTTGTGAGAGAAGCCTGGTTAAGTGGCTGGAGAAGAGAAGACACGGGGGACAATTTACTGCAGCCTTCCAGTATCTGAAGGGAGCCTACAAGAAAGCTGGGGAGGGGCTTTCTACAAGGGTTTGTAGTGATAGGATGAGGGGTAATGGCTTCAAACTGGAAGAAGGGAGATTTAGATGGGAAATCAGGCACAAGTTCTTCACTGTGAGGGTGGTGAGACACTGGCACAGATTGCCCAGGGAAGTTGTGGCTGCTCCATCCCTGGCTGTGTTCAATACCAGGTTGGATGGGGCTTTGAGCAACCTGGTCTAGTGGGAGGTGTCCCTGCCCAGGGCAGGGGGGTTGGAACTAGATGATCCTGAAGGTCCCTTCCAACCCGAACCACTCTATAATTAAGTGTCTGGCTACAGAGAGATAGGGGGGATTGATGAAGTCAGAGTCACTTGTTCAGCCAAAGGAGGATCAGGCTGGTATCTTTGTAATGGGGGTTTTTGCCTGTCCCCTCCCACAGACTCTGGGTAGATGTCTTGTACTTGTTCCACAATCACTTGGCATTCTCTGAGGTCTTGCCTTAAAAAAAGACTCTTGACATGAACAGCTTTCCAGAAGGTCATTAGAAATTTAATACTACAGTTTAATGAGGTTTGTGAATTACCTGCAACGCAAATAACAGTGTTGACGACTGCTTTTCAATTATTAATTTTTGTACAGTGTTGTTAGCCAGTAAGTTGGGTTGTCTATGCAAAGTGGTTCCATAAAATGCAAATTATTACCTTCTATGTGGGTCAGGAAACATTGCATGCTTGGTGTAACTCTTGTAGTTAAATAGACTCCTTTGTTAAGCAAATAATTTAAGCGCTGGTTACTCTTAGCAGTGTCAAAAACATACATAAATTCTTGCTGAGTGTAAATAAAGCATTTCAGCTTTGAATGATGACTGCAGGATTTGGCTTCTAAGCTATTTTGGAGCCATGGGCACAGCCCAAAGCCGAGGGGATGTATGTGGCTCTGCTCCTGGAATGGTGTCAGGATGGAGAAAGATGACTCAGTCACCCCTGCAACTTCCTTGTTGCTTCAGAAAGGTGGTGATTTATTGCAGGCCTGTGTCAGCAGTAAATAGCCATCCACCCAGCGCTGATTCAGCTGCCCCGAAAGTGGTAGTTAAGGATGTGCGCACCCCATCTTTGCCGACTCAGTCCCTCCCAGCTCCCTTCCCACCCATCAGCTGCCGAGGGTGTAAACAAACACGTAGCCTTTCCTCCCCCGTACTTTGACTGCCAGCCAGGTTGGCCCGTGTGAGGCTGCAAGCAGAGATTCTTGTTCTTGCAGATAAATGCACGGTGTGCGCAAGCGTCAAGATTTGGACGGTGTTCCTGTTGAGTCAGGGAAGATTGGCTGTGCAAAGCCTGCGGGCTTTGGTCTTCTGACGCTGCTGAGGTTGAAGCAATAGCAAAATCTGGCAGAATCAGCACGTAGTGCTGGTGCTGCTGGGTGAAAAATTGGTCCAAACCCTTCCAGGCCCTGCCCTGGCCTTCCTTTGTAGGCAAAACAGGTTGGGCAGCAGCATGGGGCCAGAGGAGACTACCAAGAAGAAGGTGACTTTCACCGAGAATGTTCATTAAGCATGACAGGTCAAGGACTCTTGTTTTTCTGAAGTTTATGTTGTCTTGTAGTACAAGAGGAGGAATTTCTTTGCTCCTGTTACAATTAATGAGAGTGAGGCAAGTACTTGTTTTACTGGTGGCTTTCTGCTCCTGCCCACCCTCCAAAAGAAACCCCAGCGTGCAAAACCCCACCAGTCTAAACACTTAAATTTGAAATAAAGCTCTCTATTTCAGAATAATCCTACTGATACCAAAGGATTGCGACAGAGAATAGCATCATAATGTCAATACCTCCTCCCTTCTCTTCCAGCCTGCCTTCCCAAGAACTGCTGCTATCCTGGGAAAGCACATGAGGAACACACTTGCTGTTTCTTGCCATCACAGCCCTTATCTTTTTAGTGGAGGGTGAATACCAGGATAATTGTTTTGCTGTTGTGGTTTTTTTTGCCTTAAACCAAATACAGAAGAAACAACTCTCTTTTCTGGGGCATATTTGCATCAGCATATCCCTTGAAGAGGCATGTAAGAGGCTGTTGTTGGCCATAATCAGTATTAGCTGCTCCCGAGACGTGGTCTCTTGCAAGCAGGATGTAAGTTTTAATGCAGTGCTTGTGAGGGGCAGAGATGGGACAGAAGGTGTCAGGTGAATTTACCATGCTGAGGAAACTATGCCCAAAAAGTCTGCTGTGGATTTTCTGGGTTTGTGAGATCAGTTCCACTTTTGATCTTGGTCATGACTGAATATTCTCAGGAATAAAAGCTACAAGTAGAAGTGGAGGTGGCCCTGAAGACTTGGTCTCTCTTTGATGGTTGCTATCTGGTAAATAGCACTGTCCTGTTTGCTGATGAATACTCTTAATGAGTAAATTGGTGGCCTCTGTGCTTTTTCAGGAGTTCAGTTTCCCATTCCTCTCTTCCCTACCTATAATTTTCCATTATTTCTCTTTACCTGCAGCCAGCTCCTGCTATGTCTCATGAACATGAATTGTGTTTTGTATTGAAATGGTTTTATGGCTTTGAAAATAGTGAGTGTGGTTGGGTTTAAAGAAGAAAGGTAGCATGTGAGCCTGACATGCTGCTTCTGTGCCGGGAAAATAAAACTCTATGAGTTAGGCTTGGTATCTGTGAGGTCTCTTCTAAGTGTGAACTAAGCTGAGGTGCTGTCTGTGGGAATGCTGATATGGTCCTGGTGTTGAGAGGAAAAAAAACAGTGTTGGAGGAGATGCAGGGATCTTTTGTATCATCAGACTGCACCACTGGTTTTGTATAACCATTTGAATGTCAAAGAAGAGATGGAAAACAGAAGACGAGAGTGACTTTCGCCCTTAAGGTAACATATGCCTCTTGGTGGTAGATGTTTTAAGCTGGCTCACTAGTCTCTGGTTCACCATACCTACCTGGTCATTAGCAAGCATGTCTGATAGGTTCAAGTGTTTGGTTAGTCACCGGAGGGACTCTAGGGCAGAGTTTAAAACTGGTGGAAATTACAGCTGTCTGAGGTGCTGTGTTCACTGTGCTTACCTGGGAATTTAGGAGCATACCCTTGGTGCTGTGTGCAGCTGTTGTTAGTGATTCCACTGGTTCTTATCCTGCTTGCTGCTTTGTTACAGATCAATACCAGAATGGCTTGGATGAAGTGAGCGCCTGCAAGGAAATTTTTAGGGAAGAAGTGTAAAGGAGAGCAAAGCGTGCACCAGAAAATGAGCTTTGAAGCATGCGGTAAGGAGGAAGAAAATGTACATGCTTCCAGATATTGCTGGAACAGGAGAAAAATGGCGGGGAGCTGGGAGACCACAGCTCTTCTTCCCAAGAGGCTATGGAGCTGCTGTGACTGTAGTTGCCCATTCAGGCTCTTTGCAGAGTGTTAGGACTCCAATCTTGTCCTGTGCCTTATTACCAGGAAAAGAAAACCAGGTCCCTTCTCCGTTTTGTAATTTTTTTTTTTTTTGATAGAGTAAAATCTGGATTATTTTTCTAACCCCCTTGATCAACTCAAACCTCAGTATCTTAATTCTGTTCTCAGAACAGATTTGCTTTCCAAATACTATTTTTAAAATCTGTCCTTATGAAGAAGAGTATTTCCTATTGCTGCCTATGAGAAGTCCTAATGCTCCCAGTTCAATCCTGGGACTGGAGTGTCCATTGCTATTTCCTGATGGCTTTTGTAGCTGTTCTCTCCCCACTTCTGCAGGGTGAAGACCGTGTTGACAGATTGCAGATTTATATGGCTAATAACTATAAACAGGCAATTCTGACTCATTGGTCATGGAAGACAGAAATACAATCAAATATTGTGGCTATGTTAATATGTTTACATATAGAGAAATTATGTAAATACCAGTGCAGATTAGGTTTAGCCCCTGCATGTGCTTGCATTCAGTACCCTTGGGCCAAAACTGGGTATTGCTGAAGTCACAGAGAATTTAGCTGTTGAGCTTAGGAAGCCTAGGGTTTAACTTCTGAGTGTTTAGAGGCACAGTGTTTTTTAATGGTGTTAAATGCTGTAGATGAAGGATTCTTGTGGCTTTACATTGCCAGTAAAGCTGTAATCACTGATGTGTGAAAAGGGAAAAGTAAGCTGAAAACACATCTTTCTGGCTTTCTAATTGCCATCTTGAGAAGGTGTACAGCTCCCCTTCTCATCTGTTTTTTCGGTTGTCCCCCAGCCTCAACTCCCTGCTACTCCCCATCCCTTTCTTCAGTCCCCACCTACCTCATATGGACTGGAGCCTGCAGGCACCTTGGGTTCAGCATGGACTGAAAAATAATATTGAAAAGGGAAGTTCAGAGTCGTTGTTGGCCACCATGAGGAGGTATTGCATGGGCTGTCTCTTGGCACTGCTGGGCAGGTGAGCTTGGCTTACTCTTTTCATTTTGGGGTAGGAGCAGAGCCTAGGACATGTTGTTTCTGGGTCATTACCCTCAAGAGCTGGTATCAGTAAGCAGAGAAGGAGTATGGAGAGCAGGAATAGTATCTCTGTTCATAAATGTATTAAACAAGGAAGTGGGAAGGTAGAGGGCTGGAAATGAAATGTGAAGAGTGAAACAGCTGATGGCATGAGGCTGGAAACTTGAGCAGGAGAAAATGAGACATGTACTTATGAAACTAAAAGGCACTTGCTGTTGAAAAGGAAATTGTGTAAGGGCACACGTGTGCTTTCCATTGCTATCTCAAGGTGTGCAACTGAGGGGGCGGAAATAATAAAATACTTCCTCCCCACATTCTCCCCATGTATTATGAGCAAAAGCTTTCTGAGTGAGAGGCTCAGAGCCAGAGCTGTGTTCTGTAGGCTGCGATGCAGGATGCTGGGCTTCACGTTGCTTTTTCTTTGAGAAGTAGCAATTGAAGAAATGAGCCTGTCAAAGCAACAAGGACAGAGCCTCTTCTCCAGCAGCAGGCTGTAGCCAGAGATGCTGGTGCCACATCCTAAAGCTAGGTTTTGGGCTGGTCACCCCCCAATGCCTATGTCACCCCAGGTTCTTGTGGGAGGCACTGAGTAGTGCCTGACTCTTTGTACTTCCTTCTCTTTTAATGAGTGAGGTACAGCTGGGCTGGATTTAACCAGGAGATTGACCAGTTGAATCATGCTGAGCACCATCACTAGCTATGGGTAAGAGTGAAGAGGAAGGAGATAACATGATCTCTAGTTACAGTTTTTCTACAACTCTGAAATGCTAAAGATCAGTCAAGAAGATTGTAAATTTTCCACTTGTGAACTGCAGTGATTTTACTTAATGCACTTCACTGATTCTTCCTGTCATCTTTTCCAGGTGGAAGTATTAATATTCCACTTAGGAGCAGCATTTCTTCTGATCTCTGGCTGCACCCCTTGTTTATTCCGTAAACCTCTCTTTCTTCCACAAACCACTTACATAACTGGTGTTGTGGCAAAATAATCACCACTCACGTTAGTTCCCTGATTCTCAGCAGTGCCAGTTTGTACTCTGGCGTTTGAAATTGCAAGACAGACAAATAAAGAAGTGCACAAAAGGCAAAACAACAGCAACAAGAAAAAAAGAAATAGTATTTGATTAAAATCCGTTTCACTGTAGTACCTTCACTATAGCTCATCGAGAGTATAGCTTTGGGGGAGAACTAAAGGTAAGGATAAAGTTTGATGGATGAGCCTTTACTTGTTGAACCTGGGATGGGGCTTGATGGAAGAAATCATAGGTTCGTGGTACTAGTATGCTGTTGGGAAATGGGGGGCAGTGGCTGACACTGCAAACGCTGCCTGTGGGAATACATCGACTCTTGTGATTTCAGTAGCTTTTCATAGAATCCTAGATTCATTTAGCTTTGAAAAGATCTTTAAGATCATCCAGTCCAGTTGTAACCCTGCTCTGCCAAGTCTGTTGCTAAACCATGTCCCTCAGCATGGCATGACATCTACATGGCTTTTAAGCACATCCAGGGATTGTGATTCAATCACTTCCCTGGGCAGCCTGGTCCAGCCCTTGACAACCCTTTTGGGGAAGAAATTTTTCCGAATGTCCAACCTAAACCTCCCCTGGCGCAACTTGAGGCTGTTTCCTTTTGTCCTGTCACTTGTTACTTGTTGAGAAGAGACAAGCACCCACCTCCCTACAACCTCCTTTGAGGTAGTTGTAGAGAGTGATAAGGTCTCCCCTGAGCCTCCTCTTCTTCAGACTAAAGAACCCCAGGTCTCTCAGCTGCTCCTCATAAGATGTGTTCTCCAGGCCCTTCCCCAGCTTCGTTGCCCTTCTCTGGACTCACTCCAGCACCTCAATGTCTTTCTTGTATTGAGGTGCCCAAAACTGAACACAGTACTTGAGGTGTGGCCTTTTACTGGTTAATGGTCCTGCTAAGATGCTTACTTTGTAGGATCCAGATTTGTTTGCATTTCTTTATGTCCACCACCCTTACTGCCTCATGTTGTGGAGCAGACCTGCAGAACCCAAACTAGTCTGAATTTCCACAGAGTTTTCATGTTGCCACTTGTGTTGGCACACAGTATATTTGACAGGAGTGGTACTGGCAGGACACCAGAGAACAGGAGCTGTCTTGTAGGCCAGCAGATGTAATGGAGGTGACTGCTGTGGCAGGACCTCCTGTCCAAAACGAAGTGCTTTAATGCTGGTTTTGAGTGGGGAGGTTTGTGTGTAGTATCTGCAAAGTCCTGGGCAATGTAGATTTGCATCATGGGTGTCATCTTTATTGGCTTAACATTTTAAAGAATTTCTAAATATATAAAATGATAAAAGCTTACACTTAAAAAAATCCACGTCTTTAAAGAATTTCCTTGGTTAACTTGTCAGTCAGAATGATTTTATTATGGAGCTTCCTCTCGCCAGCACTAACACTGTTTCCCATTTTGCTTTTCTTAAATTTCCCCTTGCCACATTACTAACTAGGTTATCTTGACACAGGAAGACTCCAGATGAGATCAGGTGTTGCTCTGAGAAGTATGGTTGTGACTTTCAGCAAGGAGGTTGGCTTCCCAAAGCTGACGAGGTAGAGAAGAGCAACCAAGGGTGAGTGGGGAACAGGGAAATGGGCAGGAGAGCCTGATAGGCAACCCTGTGCCATGATGGTCAGTCCATGTTGACTTTGCTGTGTTGCATTTAGTTCAACTTTAGCTACACCTTGAGTCAAAGAGGAATAAGTTGTCCCCGTTCTTGGAGTAGGAGAGTGTGTTACATGATGGTATCACAGTTTACTTGGTCTGTGTTTCTGCACTCTTTACCAGGTATCTGCTCTCAGTTTCTGTTGGGTGCAGGATGAAATGGACCTTTGGTACGACCTGATGTAGTTTTTGAGAATAGTTCTGCATTGTCAGCTCAACTTTAAAACTTCATGTAGACTTGTGGAACGTGTGTAGAATGACTTGGGGGACTGAGAGGTTCCACTGCAGGCTTCCTGGAGAAGGAATTGCCTCTTACTTGTTTTAGTACATCCCTCACTGAGCTTATTGGATGACAACAGTTCTGGAAAGCAGAGGAATATAATGGAAGTTTGCTGCAATTAGACAATAAAAGGCCTGTTTCGGTCCATACATACGAGAGCAGAGGGCTGGAAAGATGGAACATTCTTTTTGCCCATGCTGTGCTACTTGTCCTTTGATTTCCTGTATGTGAAATGGTATAAAAATGCAAACTGAAATAGGATGATTGAGTAAAAACTCATTCACTTTCAAAGTGAAATTGCGAAGTACTTCCCATTTGTGAAAAGGAGTGGCTGTTCTGTTGAGTTGCAAGGGAAGGTTGCATGTCTTTCATTTGTCTTACTGTGTTTTCTCATCTTTCTCCGAGATGGGTGCTGAAAGAAGCACTGGTATTTTTACAGTCTCTGAGGAATGATGGATTATCATCTGTTAAGGGACTGTCTAGTTGCAGTAGTGAATTTCGAGCACTGTATGTGAGTGCACTTACTCTGCATGTTGCTACTCAGTGACTAGTGTATGAATCCTTGCTAGTGGGAAAAATCAGCTTTATGTTTATCCACTTAATGATTTGTTTTGGTAAACAAAAGTTATTTTTAGTCTCTCTTAAGACAGTATAAAAATGAACTTGGTTTTAGAGCTGGTCACTTTTTTTTTTAAGATTGCACTTTTTTCCCCAAAAGTAGCACTTTTCCTCATGTTTGCTGCCTCCTCACCTTATGCACAGCCACAGAATACCATTCTTTTAAATCCAAATTTAACTTTTATAGTAAATGAACAGCATATTCTTTTCTCCATCAGATTCCTCTTTTCTCTGAGGCCAGCATGTAATGACAGAAGTGATTAGCTAGCAGCTCTTTGAGCATGAGGGGTTTGCAGTGTCCAGCCACCTGAAATGCCTCTGTTCTTTAAGATCATAGAATCACAGAATGGTTTGGGTTGGAAGGGACCTTTCAAGGCCATTTAGTCTAAACCCACTTCACTAAGCAGGGACATCTGCAACTAGAGCAGGTTGCTCAGAGCCTCAGCCAACCTCATCTGGAATGGTTCCAGGGATGGGGCATCAACCACCTCTTTGGGTAACCTGGACCAGGGTCTCACCACCCTCAGCATCAAAAATGTCTTCCTTCTCTTAGTCTAAACCTCCCCTCTTTTCATTTAAAACCATCACCCCTTGTCCTGTCACAACAGACTCTGCTAAAAAGATGAGTGAGAGCACTGCAGCCTGTGACTGCATGCCATCCTTCAAAGTCCCCTCCTTCAGTTTTAATTACCACTAGACCTGGCTGAGGTTTGCTTTCAGTTTAAATGATAAGAATAGATGTAGGATTTGGGGGTTCAGAGTCATGGCATTGTGCTGGGTGTGTGGTTGAACAAGTATGGGTCTAGTCCGTGGTTAGAGTGCTGTTGTTTCTTTTCTGTGTTTCTGTCCTTCAAACAAGTTCATATCAGATTTTTTTTAATAAGTGAATGCTTTATAAGCCAAGTAGAATATATTTGTTTTAATCTGATGTGAACACAAGCAAAAATGCAAACCAAAAGACAAATACAAACATACAAGAAAATATCTGTAATAAAGATTCTCCGTATATGAGCTCTGTTTTAAGTGAATGGAAAGCACTAAGTATTTGTGTGTGTGTGTATACAGATATATTTTTCATCACAGAAGCTGCTGCGTATGGCTTGGTAGCAATAGGAAATGGTGTTTGCCAGGCTATCGAAGTCAGTGGTGGCTGGCCATCTGCTGCACACCGCTTGGGTGGGGGTTTGTGGCTGCAGACGCCCATCTGCAGCTCCTACCCGTGTCTGCTGCTCATCCACTACCACGGGACTGGGTAAGATCCTGTGGGTACTATGACTTGCACAAAGCATTGATTGCTGCAGTACCCAGTTCACTCTTAACACTATTTAGTCATGGTATCCGCTGACGCAAAAGGAATTACAGACTCTGTGCAGATGTGGGAGCAGGAATAATGTAAATGCACACACTTCTGAGAAGTCACTCAAACCAAAGGCGCAAGTGTCTGTAGAATAAGGTACATGTGATAACTGAGGGTATATCTGTAACACTAATAATAATAATAATGTTTATTGTAGGTTTTAAATATGTAGCAGTAGGTATGGAGATACAGTAGGGTAGATGGCAGTGCAGGCCAGCTGTCCAAATAAGTACCCAGTGTCCCCTGATGTCCCTGAGATAAGTGTTGGTAACAAGGATGCTACCTGCAATTCCAGGTTTGGTACCTTTTGCATATTCTGAGTTAATTAGTGATTTAGAATCATAGAGTCATAGAATGGTTTGGGTTGGAAGGAACCTTTCAAGGTCATCTAGTCCAACCCACTTGCACTGAGCAGGGACATCTGCAACTAAAGCAGGTTGCTCAGAGCCCTGGCCAACCTCATCTGGAATGGTTCCAGGGATGCGGCATCAACCACCTCTCTGGACAACCTGGACCAGTGTCTCACCACCCTTGATGTCAAAAATGTCTTCCTTCTCTCTAGTCTTTAAAACCATCACCCCTTGTCCTCTCACAACAGGCCCTGCTAAAAAGTCCCTCCCCAGCTTTCTTATACGTCCCCTTCAGATACTGGAAGGCCACAAGAAGGTCTCCCCAGAGCCTTCTCTTCTCCAGGCTGAACAACCCCAACTCTCTCAGCCTGGCCTCACAGCAGAGGGGTTCCAGCCCTCGCATCATTATTGTGGCCTTCTCTGGCCTTATGTACGATTTGAATTGGATGCCAATGATTATGTCCGTGCTTAAGGAAGCATGTAGAGGTATATAAAGCTTTCTGGAGAAGCAGGTGGGTATAGCGCTGCCATGGGTATAGTGCTGGGCTTAGGTTTGGTTTCTGCTGACTCCTCTTGCTTTGCCTTGTGCACCAGAGACTCACTTACTCTTAGCTTTCACTTTCTTACTCGTTTTAAACGTATTAATTGGCTTTTAGCCAAAAGATGTTGCTGCTGAACCCTTTAGAAGAGAAAGCCAATCTAAACATTGAAGCGTTGTGTGTATATTCAAGCACTTTGTCTGGGGTGATCTTCAGAAGCATGAAGCAGCTGCAGCAGCAAATCTGCTTGAGCATCTCCTGTGGTCTGGAGCTTTGGAAACCCATCTTGGTTGTGTTTTTGTTGTCAGCAGTTGTCTTGCTCTCGGTGGCTTTCCTTTCTCCTTTGTCAGCTTTGGGAAGGAACAAACTTGAAGCAGAAGGAGAAGATAAGTGGAGGCTGAAATGAATATTTAAGTACTTGTAGATTCATTTCGCTGACAAATAAAATTGCTGCTTGATTTCTGTGGGAGGAGCATTTGCCAGAGCCTTGCCAAATACTCCAAAAAAGGACCTGGAGAATGTTAAACCCCACAGCATTTCGTGGATGTTTATTCTGTTGTTTCAGTAGTGACTCATCCCCAGAATGATCCATCTGCTTCTCTATGTGTATGTGGGGGGAAAAAAAGCCCTGACAAAGGTCTCAGAGCTACCTATGAAATGCAATGTCCTGTTCAATTACTAGTTAAAGCATCTGAGTATCTTAAGCCCTTAGGCCATTTTGAGAGTTGTACTGGCAAAAGATGTTTTCAGTCAAATCTTGTTCACTTTTTGTGAAACATCCTGTATTTTTAAAAGAGTGTGGGATGAGAAAGAAGTGGTAGGTATGGACAGAGGAAGAAGTGATAGGAATTATTTTCTCTTTCTGGATGGCCAGGATTGTTGTTTTTGAATCCTCAGGGGTTGTTGGGACACTGTTTTTTTCCTTTCTGTACATTGCATCTTTGGATAACTGACCTAAAAATTCAAGATCAACATTCCAGCACGATTGTTAAATGCTCCAGTTCCTGAGGCGGCTGTTCAGAAAGCTGAGGACTCCCATCTCGATTTTCCTCCTGCCCCTACTCATTGTCCTCTGAAGGCAGCAGTGAGTACAAAAACAGGAAAGAGGAATGATAAAGTGTGGGAATAGGATGAGCATTGAGTTAGCAATGCCAAGAGGAAACGGCTTTCTAATGGCAGCCTTGCTTCTGGTAACACATAAACCGGAGGTGAACTGACTTAAAATACTTCTGAAAATGGAGTTCTCTTGTTCTGTGACCTCTTTCTACAATTTTTTGATGTGATAAAGTGTAGAGTGGCCACTGTATTGACTGGGTACTGACACTAGCAGCTCAGCAAACACCTACACAGTATATGTGGACTAAATTATCTAAAGGGCTTGTTAGCATATCATCTGCATGCAAAAGAAAGGGGTGATTGTGATGGAGGCTTCTTAGAAATCGAGCCAAGGACTCTGGCTCTGGTGTGTTGTGCTTCTGCATGTGAAAGCTGCAGCTTTTGCCTTCAAACTGATTTTTTTGTCCCTTGTATCATTCCCCAGATATTGTGCAAATTAATGGAGTGATGTAAATTTTTTTTTCCCTGTAATATTCCCCCATGGAATTGCTAGAAAAATAGAACTGTATTATATGGCAAAATGCAATGTGGGATGTGAAAGGCTGTTACAGCTTTACTGCCTTCCTGGAGCCTCAGGGCCTGTCCCAAGGGCTTGGGTGTAATCTTTTGATTACTCAGATGTTCCACATGCTCCTTTTGTGTAGGTGCCAGGTGGTCATCCCAGATGCACTTTTGACTCTTCCCTGTGGCACCAATGTTCTCCTCTTCAAGAGCAGCATAATGCAGAGAACAAGCAGTGTCCTTTGGCTCTCCATGTTACCATAAATCAAGAACACCGTGGTTAATGAGTCTACCGTGAAGGTTGGAGGGCTTCTTGCCTTCAGAGCTCATGATGAAGTAACGAGCACTGAGATCCCAAGGGTAGTAAAGGAGGGTATTGAACCAAAAGCCATGGAAGTAAAACCATTCATCGTATGTTCCTTCTGTCTTTTGATGTTGATCTGGTCCTGTGCAGATTATTTCCTAAAGATCTTCACAGTGATACAGGCAGCACTTGTTTTAGAAGCAGCATGATAGAAATTAGAGTGAAGTTTTGTATTTGGCAGCAGTTTGATGTGTATCAAAATAATGTAATATGTCCTAAACAAGAAAAGTTTGCTAATGAAATTAAATGAACCTTTGGGAATTATGGTAAATGTATGGGAAAGCATGAAATTTATTAGGAACAGTGTATCCTCTGGGTTTGTAAAAAGAAGTTCTGTTTTTAGCAAGAGAAAGCTGTATTTAGATGAAGATCAGCATGCTTTGATGGTTACCAACCGATTACAAGGGAGCTTTCTTTAATAGCTGCCAGTAAAAATGGAGAAGATTTGGGTTGCCTCGCTGAGAATTCACATTACTTGTATTTAAATAACTGTATCCTACTTTGTGCAGAAACTGTGAATAATGATTTGTGCTGTGTCCTTATCAGCTGTGGAGAAGACTGGGTGGATTGAGGGTAAATTCAGCATTCTCCTGCCCAGGCCCAGATGTCCTTCTCTTGGCCAGGAGCAGAGACAGGCTGACTTTTCTTCTCAAATTGTGGATGTGAAGAAAGCTTCCAAAACCAGTCCTCATTCCACAGTGGCCAGTGGAAGATGTGCTTTGGACAAGGATTAGGTTGTTGTGACTTTTTGCTTTCCTTTTTCTTTTCATTACTTTCTGCACAAAAAATATCCATTGTTTTTGAGTGGGGCTTTTTTTTCTCTTGTCATCATTTTTTTTCGGTTGTAGTTTTGAAGGACTTAGAATACTTTTTTTCCATATTTTGTCATACAAAAATTTAGTTAGCTGCCCGGCAAATGCTTTTGTGAAGTTCATAGAGCACGTGAAATAGTGGTAGAGCAAAACCATCCATCAGTGAACATACTGGATCTACAGAACAAGCTGTTTCTGAGAAAAGTTGAGTAATGCTTGATTTGCTTTTGTTTTGTTTTGCTTTAGTTTCTTGGTTTCCAAATCAGTGTTGAAAAATACCTGCCAACTGTAATTTGACTGGAAGCTTAATTCAAGGTCTAATTTTACTGGGAGCCCAAAGGAGGGGAGGGGACCAGAACTGGAGAATGGCATCTGGTGTTGAACCATGGCGATGCCAGACATACTTAAGATAAACAAACTTGCTGTAAGTAAAACAAATGCACAATGCTGCTTTTGGCCCAACATGTGAATGGACTCCATGGAAGTACTCCTAGCAAGCTGGCTGATTTGCTGCTCATCCAGAAGCCTTTGCTGGTGGTTTTGGTTGTCTTTCACCAGAGCCTCTTGGCATGAGTGTAACTTTGAGCTCTCGAGCTGGTTGTGGTTTAAGTCTGTGTGTTTTAAGCACTTTGGCTGAAAAGTCAGTACTATTCTGATAACGAGATTGAAAATATTAAGTTGCTTGAAATACTGACTTTCCTTAGTGGGATTCAGGTTTGCTGTTTCTCATTATTAAAACTCACTGTTGTGCTGGTATTTCTCCATCAGGGGACCCCCAGAAGGTTCCTCCTGAATTCCAGCATTTCCAGATAGGTCTACTAACACCTTCAATGTCCAAGTTTTCTCTTAAGAAGGAGAAAAAGGGAAGAGAGAGGTTAGGAAAAAGCAATTTTTTCAGTGAATCAACCCAAAGAGCAGGCTATGTGGGGAAGCATTTTATTTTTCCCATGTTCTTGACTTCCTTCCATGGCTGGAGCATCACAGATGTGCAGGCACAAAGAGGTAGCTTCTTGTGAGACAGATAAGTTATTCCTGATGGCTTCATGTCAAACGAAAAACCCCAGTAATTTATCTTCACACCCAAGAGGAATGATTTGAGAGAAATCATCTCTTGTTCTTACAACTTTAGTTTTCTTTTCTTTATTTCAAGGGAGGGGATTCTGCCCCTCTGCTCTGCTCTGGTGAGACCCTCCTGCAGTGCTGGGTCCAGCTCTGGAGCCCTCAGCACAGGAGAGACATGGACCTGGTGGAACGGGACCAGAGGAGGCCACAATAATGATGCGAGGGCTGGAACCCCTCTGCTGTGAGGCCAGGCTGAGAGAGTTGGGGTTGTTCAGCCTGGAGAAGAGAAGGCTCTGGGGAGACCTTCTTGTGGCCTTCCAGTATCTGAAGGGGACGTATAAGAAAGCTGGGGAGGGACTTTTTAGCAGGGCCTGTTGTGAGAGGACAAGGGGTGATGGTTTTAAACGAAAAGAGGGCAATTTAGACTAGAGAGAAGGAAGACATTTTTGACATTGAGGGTAGTCCAGGTTGTCCAGAGAGGTGCTTGATGCCCCATCCCTGGAACCATTCCAGGTACAGTTGGCCGGGGCTCTGAGCAACCTGCTTTAGTTGCAGATGTCCCTGCTTAGTGCAGGTGGGTTGGACTAGATGATCTTGAAATGTCCCTTCCACCCCAAACCCTTCTATGATTCTATGATACAATTCTAGTCTTCCCTCTGCAGTTCTCCTCCCTGCATTCATGCTGTGCGTCGCTTCATTGAGTGAAAGATGCCCATTTCAGACCCCGAAAATCATCAACAGTTCATGTGGCATGTGCACCTTCTGGTTTTCTTACCCATCACAGAAGCAGGTGAGGAGTTTCAACTGCAGCAACTGCAAAATACTTCTGACATTAGACAGGCGATAAAGGATTGATGTTTCAGATGTGCTTTGTGTGAAGTGTTTACAGAGCAGAATGGTTGTGGCAGGAGCAGTTAACTTTGTGTTTTAATAGTTTAGGCAAATATGTTTGGGAACAACACAGTGGGAAACTATTTTCATGTTGTTCTCAAGGGAAAAACCAAGTTATCCAGCGTGCACTGGGCAGGACAGTGACAGTGCTGGGCACAACTCAGTTTTGTAGCTTGCTGTGAGATTGAAGAAGCATTGAATGGGTTATGTAGGGAAAGGGACTCTCTCCTCCCTCGACTGTTTGGGGTTTTTTTGGTTTTGTTTTGTTTTTTTTAGGGAGGAAGAAATCCCTAAACTCATCGTTTTTCTCGGTTTACCTATCGAGGAGAAACTTGAAAGGTATTTGTAAACCACAGGGTTTATCTGATTTGTCTAGTTAGGCAAATCAGCAGAATCTCTTTGGGGAAGGAGCCAGAGAGGGTATCTCTGCCTTTCTTTTAAACTTCAGGTAGAATCTTAAAATTAGAGGTTGCTGCAAGTCCCCTCCAGCATGTTTCATATAATTTGATATTTACGCACTGAAAGCCTGTCTAGACTCTTACTGGTTGTTTATTACACACAGCGTCAGTCACTGCATGTCTCTCCTTGTCAGTCTGCATATGTAAAATTCATTCTGATCTATGTGCATCTCCCTTTTCCCCTTAAAGCTCCCCCCAAAAGGATTTTATGCCCTTTTCCCCATAAAACTGCTTGTGCCAGAAGCCTGGCAGTGTCCCAAGCACCCACCTCATCTGCGAGCATGATACATTCTGCTGATGCTACAGCATAGAGCATATTAACTGCATAGACCTCAACTCACTGGATCTGCTTCTATAAAACCATCTTTCAAGCTGAGGGTGATTCATTGCATTGATCTATTTTCATCTGGAACCTGCTGCCATTATGTTTCGTTGTCTGTTTGCCCGTATTTAAAATGGCAATTGTGTTCGCCCTCCATCTTCTGCGTGGTACCTTCCATCTTCTGCAAACCAATCTTGAAATGAGCAGTGTTTTATAAGGACTGGATGATAGTAGTCGTAGTGTTTATCTTGAAACCTTTTTTGAGTTCTCTGCTGGGTTCCACAGATATAAAATTAGTTGTAATAGGAAATGCAAATTGCCTTCTGTTTGACCTCGTGCTAGTATTTGTTTATCTTCTATTTTATACTTTAATGATAGGCTTTTTGGAGGAGACTGCTCTTGCTCTGTGTTTACACAGTGTCCACCACAGTGGGATTCTTTCCCATGCTTCTCCCATCTACCACAGATACTGAAGTAAAAATGAATTGTGTGCAGCTCTCTCTCTCTCCTATGCAAACTGCTTTAGACTCGTCCTTTCGTTTGTCTTATCTGAAACTCTGTGAATTGTGCCTAGAGTTGTTCTGAGCCTGCTGCCGTTTGGTAACAAGCAGCATTGTTTACTTAGGTACTAGTAAATCCTTCATATTAAACAGGAGCAGAAGCTGTGTTCTGTATTGTGAGGACTTCAAGGAAACACAAACAATTTTCCCCTTTTCTAAATGCTGAAATACTTACTTGTCTTAATCTTTCAGAGACATCCTTCACAGACCTTGTGTTTAAGAAAGAGGCGAATCCTAAATCTGTAGACAAGGGATTAGAAAGTCAAATCCCAGTTTGGAAGATAGACATGTATTTATTCTCTGTGTTCATACCTGTTAACAACAGACGCAGCCTTTGGGCAGCCATGGCTGCTTCTGGAAGTACTTTGTATATTTAATTAACAGTTTCATATTTGAATTATTCCCCAACAAATTCTTGCTGCCCATTATTGGTCTCTCTTCCTCTGCTGTCATCTGAAACTCCTTAAGTACAAGAATTAAGCAAACACTGGAGGTCTTGCTTCTGCCAGCGTTTGCAAATGCAACCTTCACAGCATTAAAAGGCTGAACGCCTGCACGGGGTTCTCAGTTGCTTGCTTAATAATTGTGTGAATGTCGATCTTCCTGGGATGGAACACTGCAAAATATGTAGCATGTTGTCCTGCACATCTTCATAGAGGCTTGGGAAGGGGCTTATTTCATTTCAGATACCGTTGACCTGCCTGGCTGCACTTCTTGGTTTGCCCTCTGTAGCGGTGAAAGAAAATACTTATTGGCGGTGCACTGGAATTATGCAAGATGCTGTTTTTTGAGTGGCTGAAAGTAAAGGCTGATAATGAGAAGTGTGTATATATATATATATNTTTACTTGCTTTTCAGGACTGGAAGCATACCACAGCAGTGATAATTGGCTTTATTGACTTTTTTCCTCTCTGAATGGAAACAACACTATGTTATTTGGATTTTCTTTTTTTTCTGTGATTGAGTTCAGTTTGTGCTCTATGCATGCCTTTCTCTTTCTGACCCATGGAGCAGCAGATTTCTCTGTCGCTGGATGTGTTTTCCCTACCTTTGCTGCCTTACTCTGTCACAGTTTTCCTGATCCATTACTCCCTGGCACTTGAGTTTGATGGTTCTGGTTCCAGCTGTGTGGTACAGGTAGTTCGCGGTAACCATTCCTGTTTATACGAGGGACACGATGCTCGAAGCATAAATCTATGCTCCTGACTAGCCTGATATTAGGATTTTCCAGTGCAGGCTGATATGTGTGTCATTGTGACCTGTATGCACATCTCTGTGCATCTTCATCTGGAGTCAGTCACAGCTCATGAAACTGAACTCATTGGTTAAAAAAAATATGTAAAAGGGGGTGAAGAAGTTGTAAGGGATCTAACAAGAGGTCTCTCCAGGGAAGACATCTTCATAGTCTTGAAAAAGGTCTTGGCCAAAACAGCCTTGTGTTTTTAGAGTAAAAGGGAGAAGAGCCAGGATGTGCTTGGGAGTCCTGCCAAGGGTGCACAAACCTCCCTCTATTCCAGACCATCCTTTTTAACGGGAGTACCCTGCAATAAAATGCTTTTAAGGTAGTAAAAGGCAGACTGAAGAGTTAAGATTGGTGGGGTTTTCTCCTCACTTGGATTTTAATCTTGCTGAATTATAATAGCATCCATTTTTAAACATGCTTTTGCAGCCTGCAGTCATTTTTCTTCACTGAGTTCCATGCTTGTAGTCTATGTATAAATGCAATATTGTCATTAATGATTTGAGTGGTGTCCTAAATATACACTGGTTTTGTATGTCAAAAATGGCTAACCTTCATTTCACAGGTCTGATACTTAGGAGGAAAATAATTGAACATTATGGGAACGTGCTCCCTCTGAATACTGAAGGGTGCCCTGTTGTAAGAGAAACTCAAGTGCGTATTAAACAGCTGCAGGCGGATATATTTATTTAATTAATTTAATAGCTCATTTGAATGTTTTACGGAGGGGAGTGCAACTTCAGTGAGCATGTTGGTTGACTTGTAAGAATTCACACTCTTCTGTCGGATATACGATATATAGGATGTCATGTTGAGCAGGGATGTTGGAAAGTGCCTTGTGAGTATTCAGTTTTTTTGAATATGGATTCACTGTCATAGTAAAGTTTTGGATGAGGCATAAAACTAAAGTAATCCTTGATCAGATGAATAGAAATACAGTAGTAGGTGTTTATGCCATCTAGGCCATACTTTTAAAAATTATTTTAGAAATTGGAGAAAATTGAAGGTGATTCAATGTATTTCTTACGATTTTCTTTGCCAAATAAGCACTCAAGGATCTATTAAATATATGAATATGCTATACTACTATCCTGTTCTCTGATTTTTTTTTAAACTCTGGTACTTCAAGTCGTACATTCTCAGTGAATCTGAGTCTTGTGCTTTTCTGAGCATTTGGGATACAGGGAGTACTGAAACCCCCAATTTTTTTTTAAAGTGACAAAGTTTGTAGTATTTTCTTCCCTCTCCTTTTGTTCACCAAACCGTTAGTGCTGGCAGCAAACCCTTCTTGCCTGTGCCTAGAATCCAAATTGCCACCATTGCAGTTCTTGAATGGGCTCGTACCCCAGCATTTGAGGTAGCTTCAGGAATTTGAGAAGACGTTTAATTTGCAATTTCAATTTATCATTGTCTGCGCAGAGCTTTTATTCTCTGCCCTGCTTTCCTGTTACATGTTTACTTTTCACAACTTGAGTGCCTCGGGCTCTGCAGTTAAGTTGTGGCTGTTTTGTGAAGGAGGAGGGGAAGTTGTTTTAGTTTTGGCTTTTTTTTCTGAAGTACAAATTATTTTTTAAAATAGATAATGGGCTGAAAAATTCTTGTATGCCTCATATGCAATTAAACCTGTATATAGGGCAGGCTGGTATTCTTTGCAGATTTACAGCTTACTAGATCAGCTCTGAAATCATTGTTATTTCCAGTAAAGGAGCTTTCTGATTGCATGAAAAGGTTGCACCCATTATATGTCAGCACTGATAACCAATTCGGTCATGATACTCATGGTAACTGTTGACTACATTACCTCATACTTTTTTTGCTCATGAGAGATCATTTATAAAGCACAATAAATAAACTGTGCTATGGTGTCATTTTCTAAGATGCGATGTTAAAGTGCATTTTACTTAGTCTGCTAAAATTTACTCTTATAGAATCATAGAGTGGTTTGGGTTGGAAGGGACCTTCAAGATCATCTAGTTCCAACCCCACTGCCATGGGCAGGGACACCTCCCACTAGGCCAGGTTTCTCAAAGCCCCATCCAGCCTGGTCTTGAACACAGCCAGGGATGGAGCATCCACAGCTTCCCTGGGCAACCTGTTCAAGTGTCTCACCACCCTCACAGTGAAGAACTTCTTCCTAATTTCTAATCTACATCTCCCCTCTTAACAGTTTGAAGCCATTACCTGTTGTCCTGTCACTACAAGCCCTTCTTGTAAGTATGGTTTCCTGTTTGCATTGCAATAGGATTGACACCTTTAACTGATGTTCCCCAGCTCTTTGCTCATCTTCAAGAATACTTGGGCTTTTACACAGGGAATAGGACCTGATACTTTTCTGCCAAATAATTTCTACTACAAGCTTTTTTTTCTTGGCAGAAACCCAGCTTTTTCTTAAAAACTGTATCTTCACTTAGACAATGAAAAAAGCTACAAACTTAATCTTTTTGTCCAAGCACTAATTATGTAATTTGTATAAAAACATCAGACTTCAACTGCAGAATATTGCCATTTTAAAGGATAAACCTTGTGTGCTGTTTTTTTTAAAAATGCCATTTTAAAAAAAATCCTAAGTGAAGGGATCTAACGTGGATACAGTTCTGTAAGAACACCATTCCTGGGATAGCCAGATCCCTAAAGCTTTAAGGTTTTCTTTGATCCAAGTGATTAGTGGAGATTTCCAGTTTTGCTTGGCAGATTTTCGGGCTGTTAAGGATGTGCAGAGGAACCATGTTTTCATGGGAGGAGAGTCATGCAGGAGTAATATTGGTCCCAGTCCTACTTTGCGTGCGGTCCCCTCTGCTCTGCCTTGCACAAGCTGTTTCAAATAGGTTTGACCATTCATCTCGAACTCAGAGAAGTGGCTCAAGAAGATGAAATACTTGATGACCCAGGCTGTCACCTGCAAACTGAGCTAAGCGTTGAAGCAACTTTATCAAGGCCAAGGATTTATGATGTGGTTGTTTACAGAGGTCAGTGCTAGTCAAACATGTTTGGGCAGCATTACAAGGAAGCCTGTCTCATGTCACAAGGTTTGATTGGAGGCTCACTGATGAAGTCAAGGGTTTTTTTCACCTTTGATGCAACATTTAAAGTATTTTTTACTAATATAATACAGCTCTCTGCAAGGAGAATCCTTAAGTCCCGGTGGAATTACGCTTTTGCCCATGTTGTGTTACAAGAGGGTGATTTTTACAGGATGTACAGACTTTTATAGAAAAAGTTGGGTTGGAAGGGACCTCAAAGACCATCTCATTCTAACCCCCCTACCATGGCAGGGACACCTCCTACTAGATCAGGTTGCTCAAGGCTTCATGTACCTGTGAGGATGCTTCTAGGAGAACGCTTTCATCCTGATGAAAGCTAATGGTGAGAAAGGCTGCAGAGACACCAAGAACGGGATTTCCTCAAATGAGGAATAGGAGACAAGAAATTAGGGATATTTAGAGAAAGATGAATCTTTTGTAAACCAACAACATCTGTATGTAAGATAACTGATTTATATCAGCCGTTCACACAACTCAAACTGGTATTTACAGTATAAATACTGTATTGTGCTTGTAGCATCTCTTCTGGTGATGATCATGAGCGATGCAAGAATCATGTTGAACAGAGCCAGGATTTGGCTGTCCAGTGAGCTGTGGCTTCGGAGAAACTTTCTTTCAGGCAAGAGTTATTTTAACTTTAAAACCAAATGATAAAATAGCATCAGGCAAAATAAATGCTCAACTAAAGAATAGGAACTGTCTCAAAGGATTACCAAAGTCATTATCTGCTGTTTTAATGTATCCTCTAAGAGCTTCAGAAGTGGTGTGGATGTGCTCAGCTGGTGCACAGCTGTGATACTGGTCTGACCTCCTTTCTCCTTGGGCGACTGCGTGGGAGATAAGCTCGGGTTTGGTTAGCACAGGAGGTTGGTGTTTGAATTTGATCTCATTCAGTGGTACAGTTGTTCTTCATCTTTATTGTATGTCCCCAAATCAGCATCCTTTTTTTAGATATGCATTGGTAGTGTATCCAGTGAAATGAAATAAGTTACTTAGACTTTGTTCAGTTTTGGGCCCCTCACTCCAAGAAGAACATTGAGGGGCTGGAGCTTGTCCAGAGAAGGGCAATGAAGCTGGGGAAGGCTCTAGAGCACAAGTCTTGTGAGGAGCAGCTGAGGGCCCTGGGGCCCTGAGGGCCCAGGCCCTGAGAGCCTGGAGAAAAGGAGAGTCATGGGAGACCTCCTTGCTCTCGACAACTCCCTGAAAGGAGGTTGGAGCCAGGTCAGTCTCCTCTCCCAAGGAACAAGTGATAGGACAAGAGAAAACAGCCTCAAGTTGTACCAGGGGAGGTTTAGGTTGGACATGAGGAAAAATATTTTCATTAAAAGGGTTGTGAAGGCCTGGCCCAGGCTGCTCAGGGCAGTGGTGTAGTCCCTATCCCTGGAGGGGTTTCAAAGCTGTGTAGATGTGGTGCTGAGGGACATGATTTAGTGGTGCCCTGGCAGTGATGCGTTGATGATTGGACTTGATGATCTCAAAGATCTCCTCCAACCAAAATGATCCTGTGATTCTATGATTTGTAGTTGTTAAAATCAAATTTTGTAAATAATCTACTTCCATTCTGAGCAGCTGCAGCTCTTCATCTGCAGTAAGAATCAAGGAGGTCCTTGGTGAATTATTTCTTCATCTTTCAGAACAGCTGTTGTTGGTAGGAAGTATAGCAAAGAAATTCAAGATTGTAAAATACGTGCGCTCAGAGACAAATATTTTTAGGTGCAGAGAGAAGTCATGTGAGAACTTCCTGTCAAACTCCACATGTTCTTTTGTTACCTACAGCAAGAAAACAAGGTTCTGCTCAGCACATGAGTGAAATTTAAAGCAGGGGTAAAAACAAACAAGCAAAAACCTTTAATACCTTTTTTATGATTATTCTTGATTTTTATGATTATTATTCTCCTGCTAGTAGTAACTGTTTGTTAGGGGTTATTTTTTCTGCAAGGGATAGGATAAGTGTTTATGAATGGTGTGAGCAAATACAATTTAAAAAATAGTTTTAATGTATGTTTTTGTCCATCCAGTGTAACATGAAGCTCTAACAGTAGATGCCTACATTTAAGTAAGGCTATTAGTAGTATCTGAAACTTTCTAGAAAATAGTTCATTACTGTAGGTTTCTTAGCATTTAGTGCTTTAAAGTCTTTGAAATCTTAAAGATGTGTGTTTCTATGCCTTCTAAACATATTGTTCAGCTTTATAGGAGATACGTATATATGCACATGTAACATTTTTATGTTCTGGGGAAGGGAGCAGAGGAGAACGTGAACACGTATTCAGAGGTACCTGAAAATACACCCCAGGAGCTGTGGTGTTGCAGCCTACGCCATGGAGTGTGGTGGTCTCTGGCACAGCTCCTGCTTGGCCACTCATTCATAGCTTGTACTAGATTTGCTTAGTTTACCTTGTGGAGGTGGAAAATACAAATTTTTCTCTCTGAATCAAGCATGGAGATGTCTAGGGAAGCTGAAGGTGGCTGGGCTTTACCTCTAGCAAGCGGAGCTTCTTACAAAAGATCTAATGCACTTTGGTAAAATGTCTAAGGGGAAAGAAAAGCTGATCTAGAGTCTTGCTCCAGAGTTTTTTCTAGGCTAAAAAGACAGTCCCAAATAATCCTTGAAAATAGGAAATTCAATTAACTCTTACTGTGAGATAAGTGAAAGTGTATGGACTAGGTGTGTGGGACAGACAGAAGGTGATTCAAGGGGGAAGAATATACTGCCTTCAGACTAGGGAAACGGGAGTAAATGTGTAGGAGTCAGGATTGTTTTTCAGACCTCCTTGTGCTGTTATTTTGATTGAGCCTTCTCATACAAATATGATCCCTGTTTACAGGAAAATAATCTGTTGACAGGGCAGCTCATTTTATGGAAAACTTAGCATCGAGCTGAAGACTTAATGAAGGGATGTTAGCAAGGAGCTCTCTGATAGCATACACCGACTGCATTATAGTTGAAGAATACAAATTCTTTCCTCTTATGGAATGATCTGAATGTGCATATGGAGTCTCTTATGCTAAGCCTGAAAAATTAACCTTGGTAAGCGAGATACCCTGGTCTGTAGAAACTGGGGAACAGGAACTGCAGCTCATGGGTCTACTAATAGTGCACAGCAACAAGGCACTCGTGGGTTTTTCATCAGAGATTATATAAGAGACAGGGATAATATGCAAGAGCCGTCTTGCATATTATTATTCCACATCCTGACAACTCTTTCAAGTCTTTTCCACAGACTAAAGCTTGGTGTGAAATGGTGCTGTGCCTTCAAGAGGGTTTTTTAGAAATTGTGAGAGAGCTGCTGAATTAGTGTATCAGGGTAAAGCCTTCTGGTAGTGGGACCAGTTGACTGTCCACGTGTATAAACAGAGTGTGTGTGGGGGTGGTTGTGAGATACAATCCTGATCACCAGATTTAGTGGTTTTTAATTTTTTAAATTCAGCATGCAGAACTTCCTGTGGTAAATAACAAAATTGAGGCAAGAACTAAAATGTTACACTGCTGACATACCTTTACATGTGTTTTTCTGTCACGTTTTCACAGTGTTTTCTGAATCCTAACATTACATTGTCATTGAGCTGTCTGCAGCAAAGCTCTGGTCATGGTTATACATTATTCCTTCTAATCTGTGTTACCTTGTGCTTGTCAAGATAAGTTTGTTCTACTCTCAGGCAGCTTAATTGTCTGGCTTTTCTCTGACCCTTTGGGATTTTGCAGTTTTCTCTTGTCTTGATTAATATGCACAGTTTAGTGCCACCCATCATGTGTAGTTCTTCCCTGGCACTCTTTTCTGGACCTGTAGTTTAGCCCATCTCTGTGTTTAATGAAGGATGCTGATGTGAGGTTTTGGGGTTTTTTTTCAGTATTCAAGCTGATTACTACATGACTGGAGGGGAATTAATGAGAACTAAACAAAGGCAGGCAGGCTGCAGGATCACTCAGCTCTCGTGAGTTAGGCTCTTGCTCTGGAGCATTCCTGGAAGAATTGTTTCCTTGTGAAGATGTTCAGTGAAGCCTTTTGAGGGTAAACTTGCCGTTGTGAAGATCTCCGTTGTCTTTTCCCTCTTCTTCTTTTCCCTGTGGCAGACTGAGTGACTTTCTTTGGGTGGTGAGACACTGGCACAGGTTGCCCAGTTCAACACCAGGATGTGTTCAACACCAGGTTGGATGGGGTCTTGAGCAACCTGGTCTAGTGGGAGGTGCCCCTGCCCATGGCAGGGGTGTTGGAACTAGATGATCTTGAAGGTCCCTTCCAACCCAAACCATTATAAGGTTCCTTCCAAGCTACTTGCCAGGGTTCTGCCATAAACTCCCTCCGAAATGCTGTTACTGGCTTTTGATCGTTCAAATAACAGTGATGTTTTCTTTATCCAAAGAAACTGAGCACAGTGACTTCTGTGACTGAAGCCAGGTTAAACTTCTTTTGATTTAATGTGTTTAGTTGTTTTGAAGCACTATCATTAATTCTGATTTCAAACAACTTGTAAGGCTGATTGATCTGTAATTTTCACAATTGTTTCCAAAGCGCTTCCCACTCCTCTCTCTAGCTGGCTCGGGTGAAGAATAGGATATTTTTCCCTGGCAAATGTTAGGTAAACTGATTATCTAGTGTTCTGGCAAACTGGCAAGTAGGAAAATTTCACGGGCATGCTCCGCACCTGAACCACCAGCTGTAATACACCCATTACCTACCAGCTGTGCAGCAGGTGAGAAGACGTTGAGGCATTGTATTTATTTTATGTCTTCAGCTCGATGTGCTAAAATAAAGAGAATTTGTTCCTGCTGGAAGTGAGGTTCCTGCCTGCAATCTGCTGGCCTGCTCCGGAGCCCCTTGTTTGGATTCCCAGATGTGCCATCCCATGTCACTGGTATTCTGTGAGGGTGTGTGGATGCTCACAGGGAGGGAAATCCTTGGGGCTTGGGGGGAAGATTGCCAGCCTGGGCTGGCTTTTGCTCACAAACCACTGAGGAAAGCCAAGTGGCCACAGTGAAAATGTTAAAGTGGTGGATTTTATGATTTCAAAATCGGATTACCTGTTCCCCTCCATCCTAAAAAGTCTGCTGTACTCTGAAATGCCAAGCCTGGTTGTTAGCCACAAATAAGAGATCTGTTAATGTCCTTCTCTGAGTCTGTACTTCAGCTTACATAAAATCAGATATTTTTTTTTTGTCCTAATAAGGCACTTAAGCAGGCCTTAAACAAAGATTAATGTTCCATTACCCTTTTATCAGTTACGTTGTAGGCTGAAATGTGCTGGTCACATGCAGATTGATCTTCTGTGTCAAATAATAGCAAAAATCAATATACTTTTTAAACCAGTATATCTGCAGAAATACTTTTCTGCATCAAGTTACTCCCTTGTTTTATTGAGCCTCTCACTGGGGATCCGTGGGCACTGGGGACGCGGGTTGCCCAGAGCGAAGGTACGAGGCCATAGGTAAGCACAGCTTTAAACCCAGGCTGTGTGAGCATCCACATCGTTCATCCTGTCACATTTTAGCTTAGCATCATCATCTGTCCTTTGAATTCAGAGGCTTGCAGGAGATCTTTTTATTGCCTAAAAAGAGAAGCTGATGTGGTTACAGCTTCCGCTCCAGCTGGTACTGTCTGTGCTGCCGGCTGGCATACGCCCGAGGGATCGCTTGTTCCTGGTTTGGCATCTTGGCTGTATTTAAACTTTGATCTCTGCTGCTTGCTTGGAAACTCTTTTTGGGATGTGTGGAGGGAGTTGTTGGTATTTGTAATAGCAGCTCTGTGATGAGGAAGAGCTGAGAGCCCTGGGGCTGTTTAGCCTGGAGAAGAGAAGACTAAGAAGGTATCCAATCAATGCTCATCAATATCTAAAGGACAAGAAGATGAGGCCAGACTCTTGTCAGTGGTGCCCAGTAACAGGACAAGGGGCAACAGGCACAAACTGGAATCCAGCAGGTTCCATCTGAACAGGAGGAAAAACTTCTTTGCTGTGAGGGTGATGGAGACTGGCCCAGGCTTCCCAGAGAGGTTGTGGAATCTCCTTCTCTGGAGAGATTCCAAAGCTGCCTGGACATGATCCTGGGCACCCTGCTATGGGTGACCCTGCTTTGGCAGGGGTTTTGGATGAGATGATCTCCAGAGGTCCCTTCCAACCCCTACCATGCTGGGATTGTGTGATTGGGGTAATGAAATCCAAGTGGCTTCTTTGTGTGCCTCAGTGAGGACTGAAGGCCTTATTGTGAGCCTGAAGGTGATCAAAGCTTCTTTCCCCAGTTTTTTTTCTGCTTTATTTCTTCACTGAATAACTGCTGATGGCTGTGCCATGGCTGGCATGAGCTGGCTTAGCCCTGCCAAAGTCATCCGAGTGATGTGATTCATATTAGCTGAGGACCTTGTAGAAAACAAAGATTCTGTGTTTAATTCCTTTACCTTTATATTTTTAATTTCTTTAACCCAACTGGGCTGTCAGGATAAGAGAGTTTCTAGGTAACTTCTTCCCTTATTGCTGTTGGCATTTTCCCTGGTGTTTTGGGGGACTTGAGAGGGCCTTTTCCATCCCATCAAGCAGTTGATAATTCCCATAATCTTCCCTCAAAAAGACAGAATGGTGGCGTATGAGGGAATATTACGTTATGGCAAGATGTTTATCAGAAAGAAAAGTGAAACGATCACCAAGCAGAAAGTCCTGGTTTGATTTTTGGTTTTAAGCTTTCTAGTGTATTTGGTAAATGTGAGCTCTTAGACTCTGCTTCTCTCTTAACAAACAGAAGGGAAAAAAAAAGGAAAACATGGCAATTTTTAGTTATTTAAATATATTTTAAAACACGTTGCTCTTCCAAAAAGATGACGGTCACTAAGAGGATCCTCCATATCGGTGCTCTTTATCATACCACTGTGAAGGCCTTTGCATGTGGAATGTCTCTTCTCTCCCCTTTGTTCTGCACAAAACCTTGATGAACCACAAACACTGTCCCTGTCCTTGCTCTTTTTTAGCTTCAAGCTGTCGCATTGACCTTCTGGATTTAGTCTTTGGCGTTTCAAAGATCTGGACTTCACCTTGATGAAGTGTGGTTTATTTATAAGCATTGACATATGTATTAAATGATTAACTGTAGATGGCAAAACGGTGGCTATTCATCATGTTTGTTTTTTTTTATTCTAACAACTGTGCTTGAAGAGAAAGAAGGTAAAGAGAGAAGGACCCTGTTATTAGCTTCTGGGGTTGATGCTCTTCCAATGTCTCCATCCTGGTGACATTTTTTGCAGTGGGTTGTAGGCACCTTGAAATAGTGTGTTTAAAATGTAATTGGGAAGTGCTCAGCTACAGTGTCGTAATTCAGTTGCACAGGATTTGCATATAACACAGGGATGGAAAAATACAGTAACAGTGACTGAAGGATTGATGGTGTTTTGGTGTGAATCTCTGGAAGCTGGTTTTCATGACACTGTTTAGCAGGTGTTTGGCGGTGTATGATTTACAGGTGCTATAGCTGACACCAGCATTTACACCTGTGTTGTATTGAGTTAAATGCTGTCTTGGGGAACTGGACTCGATTACAGGGTTTTTCCTATAAATAACGTTGAACCAACCTCCAGTTACAGGCTTCTTGCTCAGCTGTAATCATCCATGTTCTTGGGCTTGAGAGGTGCACAATCTGTGCAGGACACTGTGCAGCACTGGTTTATACTGGAGGCCATATAGCTGCACTGTTTAAAAGCTAATTTTGTGTAGCGCAAGCACATTGTCTAGAGGAAAAAAAAATGTTGTGTATTCTTTTAAGAGTTGCAAAAAGGAAGGCCAAGATTAGAGAGCTGGATAGGACTTGTCTGTGTGATTTAACATTTTCTTGGTGCTGCCTTAAAAGAAAAAAAAAAAAAAAAGGAAAGAAAGAAAAAAAATTATTTAAAAAAAAAATCATTTAAAAAGTGCAACTTATTTTTGCCTAAGGAAGGATTGTGACAGATCAAAGCCAGGTGAGTCTATGACCACGTCTCCTGCAAAGGGCTGAGCAGTTGTGGGCTGTTTGCTGAGCTTTCTTGGGATTTGAGGAAACCGTGGGTAAGCTGGCTGGCTGTCATCCTAGCTTGAGGAATATTTTCTTAGTCATCTAAAACCAGTTTTTGTGTTTCAGGTCAGTGGCTAGTTCAGTGTCAGCACTGCACCCCAGCAGGAGAACTTCTCAGAGTACTTTGCTCTGCCATGCTTGGCTCTGCTGGGAATGTTTTTGCATCTTTTAAGCTTCTGATCAACTCTTAATTTTGAGTGTTAGCTTTTGGAGAAGTACTACAACATGTGGTATTTTGACTCTCTCGTTTTTATTTTTTTCTTCTTAATATCAAATTCACTGTTGGGTTTTTTTAAATTTAGTTCCGGTGTTGCTTTCCTAACATAAGAAAAGCATATCAAAGAGACCCTGCCTGCTGTTAGAATTCATAAACTTACTACTTCTTCTAATTTTAACACGAAATCCTTCTCACACTTGAAGCTAAAAGGGGGAGAGGAAGGCTATAAAGATATTGCAGAATTCACTTTTAGGAAAGCAGCTGCTATTTTCATGTGCAAAAAGCTCAATGTGGGAGTTAAGAGGCCAGAGAGCTTAACATTGTACAGCTGTCGGTTGGCTGCCTTTTAACTTTGGATGCAGCTGTGCTGAAGTTTCACTGTCACAAGGAATCGTGGACCATGGTTGGTCAAATGGTCCTGCTGTACCTGACCCAGCTGAGGACAGTGAACCTTCAGAGCATTGTCAGATGGAGGTGATTCAACTCAAAAATATTATTGTAGTCCATGCTGGATGTGAGGAGGGAAATAACAGCAAAATAAAGAAGGAACGAAGATGTAAATTAAATTTAACCAACACTATGTTCCTTCTCAAAGTCATAGATGTGCCAGGGATGTGCTTTGAGATGCATCCCCAAGGAAGATGATGCAACCATAGAACAGCCTTGTAGAAATGTTATCAAAACCCTCAAAACAAAACTATGCTGTTGAGTATAAGCACTCTTGAAATGTGACAGTTTACATGTGGTTTCTGCATCAATATCCACAGTAAATCAAAGTATTTTTAAGTTTGAAGGCTGCTGAGATAGCTTTAGCAATTATTTGTGACTGTGTGGGTAGTATGGAGAGGTACATGTTGTTCCTTGGCCACTTATGCTAGTGGCAGTATATAATAAACAGGGCCCTGAAGGTCTCAGTGCAGTGGACATTGAACTGGAAAAGGAGCAATATGTGAGCATTTGAATAATAAAGTAATTGTGAGGAGAATTCATTGTGGGCAGAAGGAAAAGGCGTCAAGGAGGCTCCTGAGACCTGCTTGGAGTGTAGCAGAAGAAATACCTTTGAATCAGGATTGTCCTTCTGATCTCCAGATGACGAAAACAGTGCAGCGTGTGATGTTTCCACATGTCTGTGGATGTTGTTTTCTGCTCTTCGATATGAACGAGGGTCTCAGTGTGGACCAGCAGAGAGCTAGCCAGGGTAGTGCATTCGCATCCTTGGAGCTACTACCAGGTCTTCTCAATCCTTTGTAATCCATATTTCGGTTCTCTTCAGGGGTCCTATATTGTTTTGTTCTACTCTTGCAAATGGAACAGTGTTGTATTAATTTTTTTTCCCATCAATTTTCTCTTCCTGGGTGAGCATCTGCAGAGCTTTAGTGGTTTTGGATGTCTGCCTTGGCATATTTTGTCACGGGTTATCCACAAGAGTTATAATCCTGTAGCCATTTGCATTGTTCTGGCAGCACAATTCTTAAAAAAAATTGCTATTACGCTTCAATTCCTACTGATTGTATTCAATGGTATTTGGAACCTTTTTCAATTATTTACGACACATTTTTTCTCTGCTCCTACAGTTGAGCAGAATGTTGGGTTTTTTTTTTCATTGCTCTGTATGGGTTTCTCTCCTTGCTCTGACTCCTGTGAGGCTGTAATGTTTTCAGCTGGCTTTTTTTCCTCCTTCTATTCATGCATTGGTTTGGCAGAAAAATCACAGTGAGAGCTCAACTGTGCGGCTGGGCGACTGTGAAGGGGCGTGGGAGAACACTTCATTTGCCGTTTTCTTTCAGAATTATTTCCTCCAGCTTTTGTGCTCAGTTATACACCTTTCACAACTGCAGGACCTCAAGCTAGCAGTTCATCTCCCTGGCTATAGAAACCACCATCCTGCAGCTAGACTGATCTGTGACCCCCTGCTTCTCCCTAGATGAGTTATGTTCCATGTGCTGCATGAAGGGAGTTGGGAGCAGAACGTAAAATACTCTTGGATGGTTAGAATCATAGAATCATTTTGGTTGGAAGAGATCTTTAAGATCAGCAAGTCCAACTGTAAACACAGCACTGTGAAGTCCCCCACCAAACACAGCTTTGAAACCTCTCCAGGGATAGGGACTACACTACTGCCCTGGGCAGCCTGGGACAGGCCTTCACAACCCTTTTAATGAAGAAATTTTTCCTCATGTGCAACCTAAACCTCCTCTGGTGCAAATTGAGGCTGTTTTCTCTTGTCATAGAATCATAGAATGTTAGGTGTTGGAAGGGGCCTCTGGAGATCATCAAGTCCAACCGTCCTGCCAAGCAGGACCATAGAATCTAGGGCAGGTTACACAGGAACGCATCCAGACGGGTCTTGAAAGTCTCCAGAGAAGGAAACTCCACAACCTCTCTGGGGAGCCTGTTCCAGTGCTCTGTAACCCTAAGTTCCTCCTCATGTTGTCCTATCGCTTGTTCCTTGGGAGAGGAGACTGGCCCCCCACCTGGCTCCAACCTCCTTTCAGGGAGTTGTCAAGAGCAAGGAGGTCTCCTGTGAGTCTCCTTGTCTCCAAGCTGAACAATTCCAGGTCCCTCAGCCACTCCTCACAAGACTTGTGCTCTAGACCCTCTTGGTCCTTGAGTCAGTTCCAGTTTCAGTTTTTGATGGTGAACAGCACTGATTAGTTTATAATCAGTGTGAAGACGCATGCTTTGCAAAGACAATATTATTTGATGCCTTCTGCAATCACGGAGTCCATGCTGTGCATGCAGGAGTCACTGGCATGTCGTTTGCATGCATTGGTGCTGCACTGAAGATCTGTGACCTGGAGAGTCACAATACTTGACCTACAAAAGTGGTTTTAGACCAGCTTTGGACGAACTAGGTGAATCCAAATGTCCCCATCCTGCCTGGGGGCATTTTGGGACAGCACCTAGATCAATCACTATGAGTCTTGATTGAATCAACTGCATGTAGCTTTGGATTCAGCCACTTTGTGAAGAGGAGTCAAGGCACAGACTGACTGATTATGTCTTGGGTGGAATGACAGAAGCTCTGATTGCTGTACTGGAAGCTAGTGTCTAAAGAGGGACACAGCCAGCTAGGAGCAGTAACTTCTGCAGACATGGAGTTCTTGCTCAGCTGGCTGACCTTTGCATTGAAGCAGATGACAAATGCTCTGGCGGTGGATCAGTGCAAGTCAGGCCTAGATATGGTGATACCCAGCTGATGCTCAGCAGTGAGCAGCTGGTGGGTAACAGCACCCAAACCATAATGGACCTCTCCAAAAGAATACTGTGTTCTTGACCTAACTGCTCTTTGCTTCAGGGGCAAGGTGTAAATGTTCCTGAGTGGTTCTTATACCCCTTTCTGTAGCAAAAATTGCTTTGTAATTATTATGCTGCATGATGTTTGGTTTAACTAAATTCAGGTGGTATCCAAAAAAAGTTCATACCACAGAACAGAAAGTTGTGCTTGATGTATTTTCCCCTAAAATTTCAAATTTGAAAGATTTTAAAACCAACACAGTTGGTTTTAAACACTGGTTTAGGGATCTATTTGAACTCATAAAAGGGAAGCTGGGAGGAGAGACCTGCAGCACTCCTGCTCCTGTGCCGCTGATCCAGCTCTGGGTTTGCTGGTTGTGTTTATGTTGTAGCTGTGCTAGTACAAACTCAAAAGATTTCAGTTGGTTTTGGGCTAGTCTGCTGCTCATTTATTTGTGTCGTAAGCTGAAATGTAGTTTAGGTCTTATTTTTTTAATATCCAGGCTTGGTTATGCACAAATCCATTCACCATTTTTGCAAGGGGATGTCCAGAAGCGCCAATGCCTGAGTGCTGAGTGGGGAGACGCAATCAAAGAAGGGGATGGATCACAGCAGGTTTTACAGGAGTAGCAACACTTTGCTTTTCCTCTCCTGTAGCCCAGCTCCTCTCTGCTTTTTTTTTCAGCCTGTGGTGTTTTTTCAGCTGCCTGTTCCTGGCCAGGGGTTTCTGAAGCTCTCCTGCTCCTGAGCACAGCCTTCTTTCCCAGCTGCCCTCCCAACTCAGGTTTCCAGGGAATAACCTGTATGAGAGGGTAGGGTATCAGATGTGATGTCACATAGGGCTCTCAGACCAAAATACACCAATGCAAACATTCAGGTACTGTGGCCTTCAGCACCAAAAATCCTATTTTCTCCTCCTTGACCCTGAGGAGTAACCCTGCTAAGCGGGAGGGAGCAGTCAGTGGTGTAATTTTGGGAACACGGGTTGTAGTGTGCATCACTTTCACAAGAATCACAGAGTGGTTGGGGTTAGAAGGGACCTCTACAGATCCTACTTGTGCCATTTTCCTAGGACTACCGTTAGGAGATGTCCTCAGTCTGTGGAAGAAAATCCCCAGTAGACATGCTGAACCCAGTACAATTGTTCCCAAAAGCTAGGAGTGAAATGAGCTGCTTTGTTAGCTTTTACCATTAGTTTTAACTGATGATTTTGAGCTAGATTGTAGCTGTAGTTTCAGCTGTAGAGGAGGCAGCCGTGCATGGGAATGGGTACGTCTGCTGGGATTACTCCTCACCAGCCTGGATGAGCCACCTCTTGTGGTTTTGAGCAGCATCTCTGTGCTTATTCTGTCATTTAATTGTTATCGAGTTAGCGAGGAGAGATTTCTTCTTTTTCTAGCTCATCCCCAAAAAGACAAGGCCTATTTAAATTGTTTCATGCTTTAATTGCACAGAAATAGCAGAGGTGCATATGGCAAATGCTTCCTTGCTGACACATTAGCAGCAGATCCCCAGCATCTCACCCCCTTGGCTTCTGTGTAGCTGAGTTGTTTTGTTTTAATTTCAACCTAAGTGGCACACAAAGTAGCTTCTGCCACAGCTCTGTGGATGAAAAATGTCTCAGGAGCAACCTGAGGCCTGTATCACTGCAGAGACATCCAGCAGGCCCCCTCCAGCTTGCAGCTGCTCTGCTCTTCCTCTGCGGTGAGGAATTTGGCCAAACTTGCTGCTTTGCCAAACTTACTGGGAAGCAAGGAAAGGTCTCCAGGTGAAAGCTGGAAGCCCAGAGCATCACTGAAGAGCACACATTCGAGACAGGCTAGAGAGACTGAAAGTAGTTCCCTGAGGTGAATCATAGAATCACTTAGGTTGGAAAAGACCGTTAAGATCATCAAATCCAACCACAACCCTGCTGTTCCAAGTCAGCTGCTAAACCATGTCCCTCAGCACCTCATCTACATGGCTTTTAAACACATCTGGGGATGGTGATTGAACCACTGCCCTGGGCAGCCTGGTCCAAGGCTGAGGTGAGATAATCCCACACTGTATGTTTGGAGGCGATCGTTTGGGGAGATAGATTAATTGTTGCTGTGTTTGTGGTCATCATTCATTGATGCAGCTGGACATTGGGGCAGATAGTGAGGTTTGTCATCTCATTTGTGTACTTTTAAAAGAGTTTTTAGAGCACTCCATTAACTGACTGCGGGGCTCTGTTGTAGAGCTGTTAGGATAGATCAGTGGGTCTAAGGGGGATGAGACCCTGAAAATGTACAATTACAGATAATTGCATTAGGATTCTTTGTGCTTAAAAATCAATGCACACAAGTCCACAGGAACTATTTTTTCACTTTGAAACAAGACTGTGTAGAAGCATCAAAGATGCTGTTAACCATTAATGGCAAGATTTGTTTTATTACCTACTTGAGAGGATGCCCCAGCACTGATAGATGCTTGGAAGACCTTCACACAACCTGTGTGTCACTGTGCTTCTTAGGTATTCAATAGTCAGTGCTTCCATCCAGCATCTGTTTTCTCATTGATTGGTTAACATACTGAGACATTTCCAAACGTCTGGAACACCCTGGCACCCAAAATAAACCTTGGAGGTCAGCTGGTTGCTTTGGGGTTGTGCAAGTTGGACTGGCAATTTTTATTTAGCTTCAGGTGGTTTTGGCCGTAGGTGCCAGTGTCTCACAACCCTCAGAGTGAAGAACGGCTTCCTAATTTCTAATCTAAGTCATCCCCTCTTCCAGTTTGAAGCCATTACCCCTCATCCAGTCACTACAAGCCCTGCTAAAAAGTCCCTCCCCAACTTTCTTGTAGGTCCCTTTCAGATACTGGAAGGATGCAAGAAGGTCTCCCCAGAACTTTCTCTTCTCCAGGCTGAACAACCTCAACTCTTTCAGCCTGGCCTCACAGCAGAGGGGTTCCAGCCCTCAGATCATTGCTTTGGCCTCCTCTGGACCTGCTCCAACAGGTCCATGTCCTTTTTGTGCTGGGGGCTCCAGAGCTGGATACAGTACTCCAGGTGTGTTCTCATGAGAGTGGAGTAGAGGGAGAGAATTGACAGGTATTCTACTTGGAAATTACTTGGTGCTTTAATACATCTAAACCCATCTATTGGATCAGCAGAATTGCTGATTGTAAACAGAAGAGAAGAAAATAAGAGGCTAATTTTACTAATAAAAAAAAAGGTAAGATAAGCCTCAGCGGGACAAAGTTTGTCCTGTAGTAGAACAAATAACCTGATTATATGAATTAAACACGTTAATTCAAGCCAGGCCCATCCTGCTGGGAAATGCTAGGTAGATGAGCTTCCAAGGTTTTTCTGCAAAAAACTATTTTCACAGATAATTCATAGAAGGGGAGAAAATGCTGAATCTCACAGCTCTTTGTCAACAGGTGGAGAGAAGCGTGCTCTGCATGTGGGTTCAAGGTAACAGAGCCATCACTGCTCACTTCAACTTTTCTTTTTCCCCTTCTATCACTGCAAGGTATTATTCAGTATGCTACTGCAATGGTCAATTTAGATGAGATAGAAGGAAGAATTTTTTGGCACTCAGGTTGGTGAGACTCTGGTGGAGGTGGCCCAGAGAGGTGGTCAGTGCCCCATCCCTGGAACCATTCCAGGTGAGGTTGGCCAGGGCTCTGAGCAACCTGCTCTAGTTGCAGATGCCTCTGCTCTGTGCAGGGGGATTGGACTAGATGAGCTTGAAAGGTCACTTCCAGCCCAAGCCAGACTGTGATTCTACTCCAGAATGTTTGCAACTCTCCTTCTGCTGTGACCTTGCCCTGTTCATTTAGCAAGTTGGGGGCTTAATTTTCAGTATAACTGTGCTATTCACCAGTAATGCCAGTTTGAATAATTTGAAGAAAGAAGAGAGCTTATATAATTTGGGTTTTTAAAGTCTTTTCTTTTTTTTATCTCCACCCCTTAGGCCATTGGTGCACTTCAAAGGCAAAAGCTCCATCTTTTTGGCTCAAAAATGCTTTTTTGGCTTGGCAAAAAAACCAAAAAGCTTTTTTTTTTTTTTTTTTTCTGGCAGAGGGAGCGGGATATCACAGTGGGAGACTCCCAGGTGCTAACTCCCAGTGATGCTCATGGAGGACAAATTCAGAAAACATTGCTGCTTTCTGCATTTAGGGGGAAAACCAAATCAAATGGAAATCAAACAGGCCTATTTCTTATAGGAAATAAATATAATTAATAGCACTATGCTAAATCCTTGGTTTCTGCCTGGACTAGGTTGTATTATAGGAAAGCCAGTGTGGTTTTTCTTTGTAGTGTAGGATTTTTTGATGGTTGCACTGAAGCTCATTGCTTTGATCTCTTGAGCTTTGTGAAATTTCAACCTGATTTCCTGTATGGTCAACATGGAAGGAAACTTTTAGATGTATCTGCAGCCTGAGCAAGATGAAAGATTGGTTATCTCTGTCCTATAAAGATGAAAACAAATACACCTGTGGTAATAGAAGAATTAACATACATTTGTTGTAAAACACTGGAGATCCTCCATTCATTCTCAAGTGTTTGCTTTTCAGCTATGGAAGCAAAATGTGTTTTGTCAAGGTTATAGCCTTGGATGTGACCGTCAGGAAGAAGAGGTGAGGGGATGATGAGTGCATTAATGGAGTGTTGGAAGAGCTGGTAAAAGAAAAAAAGCACAACATAGACATGCCTCAAAAAAAAAAAAAAAGGAATAAAAAAAGGAATTGCTTAAGGTTTCTAAAGGCAATTTCCACTCTAAGAATTGAGTTCCCCTCTTTTACCTGAGAAGAAATTTGGAGTACGAAGTATAGCATCTGAGAATGTCTGTAGTCTTCTCTTGACCTGCACATAAGATGTTAATCTGAAACCTGCCACATTTAATTTGAGGGTGGTGTAGACACTTTTGATCTGCCTGAGAGATTTTTCTCACTAGCATTTTTGAAAATTGGAGCTTGTAAATTGCCTCTTAAATCTTGATAATTAATGATGGTGGGTGGTGAACATGAACTGCAAATGATTTGAGGTTTTCTGATTCTTCTTCTTTTTGACTACTAAAAAACCTGTATGCTCCCAAAATGCTCAGGAAGAGAAAAGGGAAAACTATATTTGTGCAAAAATGGGGGAGGAGGCAGAACGGATGTGTTGTTCTGCTGCCATTCAAAGCACTGCATTTCACAGCCTCAAACCCCTCTGCAGGCATCCTGCTGAGGACCAGCACCTTGTTTCCGAGTGGTACCCAAACATCATCACTATGAGCTTTGATACTCCAGTGTGAGAGGTTTCCCCAAGGCTGGGGAGCATCATAGTGTTGTGTGTCTCAGATTGTGTCACTTGGAAAATTAATGCTGCTTTTCTCTCACTCTGTTTTTTGTTGGTGGTGATTTTGGTTTAAATCCTCTGCTAATTCTCAGTGGTGTTAGCTACCCGTGTTGCAGTGTTGTCTGTCTCTCGGCACTATGTTTTCAGTAGTCCAAGAAATGTGCCTAGAAGTGTGTGTTAGGCTTATCTTGGATGTCGTTTTGAAGAAGGTTTCTCAGATCAGTTTGTTAGCACCAGGAGAAGGTGCTTCTATGATCCAAATGTTGGTTGTGTAGTTTTTTCTGGTACTGCTGTGATTATCATAGAATCATAGAATGGTCTGCGTTGGAAGGGACCTCAGAGATCATCTAGTTCCAAGCCCCCTGCCGTGGGCAGGGACACTTCTCACTAGACCAGATTGTGGTCAAAGCCTCATCTAGCCTGGCCTTGAACACATCCAGTGATGGAGCATCCACAGCTTCCCTGGGCAACCTGTGCCAGTGTCTCACCACCCTCAGAGTGAAGAATTTCTCAATTTCTAATCTAAATCTCCCCTCTTCCAGTTTGAAGCCATTACCCCTCATCCTGTCACTACAAGTCCTTGTAGAACATCCCTCCCCAGCTTTCTTGTAGGCCCCCTTCAGATACTAAAAGGCTTTTAATGTAAAAGGTAAAACTTGCAGTTCTTGTATTCCCCTTTGTTTCCTTTAATCACAGCATGATTTCAAACATGACCATATTTTTAGTGAGGTTGCTGTGTGCTACCAAGATACTGCAGGAGAGATTTGACTGTGGATATTTTTTCCTTCCCTCCCCCAAAGAGCTTTATCCTTCTGCATTTACATTCTGCGTCTTCTGCTTCTAAAGCTTGCTCGTCCTGTGTGATGGGACCATCATCCTCTTGGATACTAATCAGCAATTAAATATTTTGCAATTTGTTTTGCCATGTTAGCTGTGTATAAGGCTTTGCAAAAAAAAAAAGTCCTCTTCCCAAAACCAACCCACTGCTATGTGATGAAATGCGTTTGGTTTTTATTACTAAGCAGCTGTTTCCCTTTTCTAAGTGGTCCCTGCTGAGAGACAGGAAAAGAAAGAGGAAAAATAGTTGAATAAAGCAAAAGCCTCATTCATTCCACAGGTGCCTCTGCGAGCACAATTCAGCTGTTCTGTGACAAAGTTGCTGGGTTTGTGGTGTGCCTGATTTTCCCCACATATAGCCTATTAGTGGTTCCACCTACACACCTCCGTGTCTTTTCTGGCGTTGTGTTGGGTCTCCCCTTGTTCTTTGCTCCATAGCTGGCCACGTCCTTTTTCCTGGGATAGTAGAACTGTTTATATTTGAAATCAGCAATCAGAGCTACCGTTTCCAGGCTCTGTTCACCTTGAGGCTCCTGCTTTTAGCTGAAATCTGAAATGGACTCTGTAGAGAAAAGCTTGATCATTTTTACCCCCTGATTTGTTTCAACTGGTCTGTTAAAAGCTATTGTCTTTAAGCAAATTTGCATCCTCTAAGAAAATCAGAGTTCCACATTTAATTTCCAGTCCAGTTAGCAGTCCAGGGACATGGTTTAGTGGTGACCTGGCAGTGCTGGGTTAACGATTGGAGTTGATCTGAAAGGTCTCTTCCAACCAAAACAATTCCATAATCCTGTGACTCTAAGACGAATTGTCACCTGCAACCCTCACTGACTTGCAAAAATTTCAGAACGACTAACATAGTTTACATATAATGAGTATTTGGGTATTTATGTTGCATGGTAGTGTAATTGGGTTGTCTTGCTCTGGGTATTGACTGCTCGGATGTGCGCAGAGGCGTCTTGGGAGTAATTTGGTTCTTAGCAGGGATGGAGCTTTGTCCATATGTCTGACAAGCAGAGGGATTAAAATGATTTGAAGAATAGCCTTGGTGATTCCTTGAGGATGCAGAAAGCTTCCCTAGCTTAATACTTTTGCTGCAAAATCTGTGACTTCTTTTTAAAAAAAAAGTATGTAAGGATGTAGGCCTAAAAAAATAGCTCAAAGGGGATCTACTCACTCCCTTCCACTAACAGCACGAATGCCTAGGCTATTTAAAAGCCTACATTTTCGAGTGAGTAGCTGTGGCTAAGGGAGGAGGATGGAGTGATTAGAAATTTATGCTCAAGTGTGCATATAAAGGCAGAAGTAAAGAAGGAGAAAGCATGTTGGGGGATATACGGAAGATAAAGAAAATGCTTGTAGAGGTGTGACTGGGAGGGTTGACTGCTTAGAACAGGAGTTGAGCATATAGATGTTGTACTCTGAGTGGAACACCCTTGTTTAGTGGATAAAAACACTTTTCTGTGGAGAGCAAGATGGAAGGTGGAAGCTGCTCTGTGAGCAGACATGAGAGGTGGTTCTGCATCAAGAGTCCCCTTGCGTGGTAAAAGCCACCTGTTGGGGAACGTGTGGCTGCAATAGCAGAAGCAGAATCACTCTCGACCCAACTGGCCACATCCTTGTTTCTGTGACTTTGGGGATGGGCTCCTAGAGCGGCTGTGGAGACCCCATCACCATGTCCTGGTATGTTTCTGTGCTGCTTTGGCAGGGACAGGCATGCTGAACGCACAGGAAAATAAAAGATTTTCATTACATATTTCTGGTGGGATAGATTCTGCTGTATCCTAGGTAAGAGGACCTGTCTACTGCTGGAGATAAAATTCTTGTGGTCAGCATGGAGTAAAATGAGCCACATCCTTTTAAAGTAAATAACCAGAAGTAATGAGTTAAGAAATTGCGCATGTGAGGTCTTCTGCTATAGCTGAACTAAGCAACTCTGTAAAAAGGGGTGGTTCTTGTTTTCCTTTAGCTCTTCTCCTCTTCCAAGGTAGAAAGGCAAACCAGGCCACTCACCCAGCTTTGAAGTTGGTTTTTCAGTGTGGCACCATTTAGTCATTAAACGGTTAATGGTTATCTTTCCACAGGATACTGAAGCTATAAATTAGCTTTTTCTTCCCCTTTTTATTTTATGTGACATCTGGATTGTTCAGGGAGCATTGTTCCATCTGAAGATGGGGATAGTTGCCTTTTTGAGCAGTGGAGGTTTAATGGATCTAGTAGAATAATGAACACACAGAAAAAATATAATACAGCTGGCTATCCTCTTTCACATCTATTAACATCAGATCTTTATTGATTTAGGGGGGTTATTTTGTCTGAACACTTGCAATTAGCAGCTCTTAATCACTAAAACACTTTGTAAGAAATCTGGCTTGATGGATAGATTGGTAGAAGGAACAGGAGGAGCAGATATTGCCAGTTTCTTCTTTTCTTTCCAAGAAAACCCCATTTTCTGTGGGAATAGCTGGGTGGGTGGGAAACATCCGTGAGCATGTTGCTTTCTTCAAGCCATGGATTGAAGAACAGGGTTGGAAGAGAGTTTGAGTTCAAATGCTGCTGTCCTGTCCCAAGGCAGAATTGATCTACCTATATCATACTTGATATTGCATCATACTCTACCCATATCTAATCATTCTCTACCTATATCAGGTGTTTATTGAATATGGTTTTGAACACCTAAGATGATGGAGACAGTCTGTTCTTGTACTCCACAAACCCCATTACTTGTCTTCTCAAAGCTCTACATTTAAAGGTTACCTTTTATCAATATATGTAGTGAACTTCTTTTCTCTCTTGCTGTCTTTAGGTAAAAGTGACTTGACAGCCACGTGGGAAGGTGGATTATTTTGAAAACAATGAGCATGTGTCTCTAGACATGATTTGTGGTTCGGTCCAGCTGGAGCTGTCTGAATGAAGCTATGGGCTGTGCCTCCGCCAAGCATGTTTCTACTGTTCAAAACGAAGAGGAAATTCAAAAGGGGAAAAACTATCAGAACGGAGATGTGTTTGGTGGTAAGTGTCACAGGAAATTTCATTTTTGTCCCAGCATGATTAATGCTCTGGAAGGTATATTTAGGAGCCTTAACCTTTCACAAAATATAAAGGAAAATGCATGTTAAAATAAATGACAGTGATAGTGCAGTTGGCCCCTCCAAGGGACAGCACCATGACAGCTGAAACAGAGGCCAGGGTGAAATCCTTAGTGGAAAATTAACATTCTAAGTGAAGTACAGTATTACACTGTCTTTAACTCCACACATCCTGGAATAGTTCAAAGGCTACAAGTTACACAACCCCCTCCTATTTTTATATGTGTCTCTGTTATATATTTGTCATTAAGTTGACAAAATAGTTGACTCATTTCCTAAAAATGAAAATCTCTTCAGTAAGAAGAGTAATTCCTCAATACTGTTGTCCTGTAAAGCAATAAAACATTAGTTCTGAAATCCTATAGCAAACAGGGTTTGAAGGTACAATGAAATTAGAATTAAACCTTCAGTGAGGGATTCAGTGGGACTGGGGAGCTCTGAACATGGGATGAAAACATCTGTTTCACTCTGTGGGAAGACTAGTCTATGATCCAGGTCTTCTCAGACACTTGTGCATCAGAAAAGGTAAAGTGCTATGAGATAAAATGCTTAGTCAGCTTCGTTATTTTTTCCCCCAATTTTTGAGCGTACACTAAGTGGTTTTTAGACCATGAGATAAATGATCATTCAGCTTTTTAAATGTTAGGAATTGAAGACTATTCAGAAATGAAGTTTCTAGGCCTGCCCTGATATCTATCTGAAAGTTAAGGCGGTTGTGAAGAAGCTAACTTAGTACTGTTATTCTTAAAATAGGTGTACTGCTACTGAGTATGACAAATTTCTCTTCTCTGGTGGGTTTTATAGCAATTGTTTGTGTCATAGTCGGAGTGACGCATCTAGCAGCAAAAAATCTCTCCCTTTAATTTCACAAGCAATGATATTTTACTTTTTTAACCTTTCTGGGGCCTGGCTCACTCCCAACAGTGGATCCCAAAGTAAGAATACCTAGAGGCATGAATCTGAGCTGAAGTTGCTCAGCAAACTTCAGGCTGAAATGGTGGGTTATTTTCCTGCGTGTGCTCCTTCACTAACCCGAGATATACTGGTTTTGGAGTTCAGGATGTTGCTTTTATCTAAAACAGACTTCAAGTGCTGTCACAAACAAAAAGCTCTATTTGTTTCTCAAAGGCATTTGAGTTAATACTTACTGATATTTAGTGAGGGAGCAATTTTTGGCAATATGTGTCTCAGCTTTTTTTTTTTTTTTCAATTTAATTGCATGCTGCAGGCCCAAAGATTATGACTTTAATGTCAAGAAACCTAAAGTAACTTCTGGAGACAGAGAAGCAAGAAGACTGAAGGGATTTTAAAAAGCTCCTGCTTTATCGAGCTGGACTGGTGTCAGTGGTATCATTTAGCTATTCTGGGATCCATTTGAGGGCTGTTAATCATTCCTTGTTTTACAGAAGCCTATCAATGTCAGGAATACTGCCTGCTGTTAACCATTTTCTGGCATGTAGTTTAGTGTAGGTGTACTCAGTTTCTCATAGCTAAAGATCCACTTCAATGACTTACCCTTTTTTAGCAAGTTTGATTGGAATCTGTGACTTAAAATGATTTGTTGAATGGTAACCAGAATGAGCACAGAAGCCACGTTTTTCCTTTGCTGCTGAGAGACAGCCTCCAGATCAGGAATTGGGTGTGTGAGAAAGGTGAGCTGGAGTGTACCTGGCTTTACTGCTGTCCTTTTGGGACCTATAAATGATCAAGAGGATGCTCAGATGCCCTTAGGAAGGACGTTAATTAAGGATGCCTTAGGAAGACGTGTGCTTCACATGTCCAGTGCCTTGCACAGTTCCTGAACACAGTTTTTCAAGAGAGGCAAGAAAAATACACCTTAACATCATATTTATTGTCTTTCTGAACAATCTTCTGGCCTTGCCAAATGCCTGGAGCTCTTTTGTAGGACACTGAAAGACTCCTAGCAAGGAGGACTGCTGCCCCTTCTTCCATGCTGGAAATTGTAGTTGCAATTGTATTGTTTCTTGTGAGTTAGATCTGAAAGCTGAGAGTATTCTGCCCACTTCATTTTCTCTTAGACTTCCATGTTGTTGGTCCCAAATTAATTCCATATAACATATTCTGCAGTTATTCCTTAAGTCGTCAAGGAGGAAGTCAGTGCTTCATCAGAGGGCTGTCATCATCAATGCCCTGCAAGGAGAGAGCATAGTCATGCTAGATTTGAACAGCTAGTCTCAACTAGGATGACAAATCTTAGCAGAGTAAGTTGTCAGAGATACAGTAGGATCCAACAGAGGTTAAAAAAGCACTGCAGCACTTCCATCATGTATTTGCCTGCCCAGTTCCAGGTGCCAAGAGCTGCTGCATGTTTTTTTTTCTTATTTCTGGGAAGGGACAGAAGTGTCTCATCCAGCCAGTGGCCAAGAGCGGAGTGTCTCTGTAGCCTGGAGGGATGGAAAATTATCTGCAGAATGACTAGGCAGAGCTAGACCAAGATAGAGTGGTGGGGAAGTTGGATAGTTCATGGGGAACTGGAAGGTAATGGAAAGGGAATTAGAAACAGTCTGTAAGAGAAGTAGTTTTGGGGAAGGAGGCAGCAAAGTGAAAGAAACAGAGGCCACAAGTGGGTTTGGAAAGTGACTGGTGTAGGAATAGCGTTGGTAACATCCTGAGAATATTTGCGTGTGCGTATCATGATGTTCATACGTGATAAACATTTGCAGTGTTTGCATCTGGGGGCTAATCTGACACAAAGTGCCTGTGCAGAAGCAGCAGGTGTGAGCTTCGTAGTTGTGGTAGCCTGGATTGCATCACATATTTCACAAGTGGAGGAACTCCTGAAGGACTTGAAACAGCACTGATAGAATTAAAGGCAAATACCTCAGCACTGATGCTGGCTTCCCTGGACAGTTGATGTGGTCTGAAAGACATGGCTTGCAGTTTATTGCCCCTCACTGTTTGCCTAACACTTGAGGTGAACATGACACTCTTCTTTCTCCCTCGAACATAACCCCAGACAAGTTGCAGGCAGAAAGAGTCAATAGGAAGGATTGTACTTTCCATCTTGCTTTGCCATTAAACAGGTCATTTTGAATAAGGAGAGGTGTGAAGATACTATTATTTGTTTGTAGCCAGTTTTGCTCTTCCCTGTGCCTTAGGCTGCTGGGGGTTTTTTTGCTGCTTTCGGGTTTTTGTAGTGGGTGGTTGTAAGCATTAGCCACATAGCTGAAAAACCTTCTCTTTCCCACATACCACTCTTTTTCCGCAAATAAGTGCACTTGCAACATGGCAGTTGTTCATGTGATTTTCCTGTGAGCTCTGTCTTTAGTGCTCAAGAGCTTTCCCACTGCTATAATTGCAGCTCTGCAAGTAGCAAGTGGAGCTGCTGAGGTATGAACTAGATGGTCATTGATACCATTGCACTTGTTTTCCAGCTGGGCAATAAGAACTGCCTACAGTGATATAAAATCATAGAATCATTTTGACTGAAAAAGATGTTTAAGATCATCAAGTCCGATTGTTAACCCAGCACTGCCAAGTCACCACTAAACCATGTCCCTCAGCACCACATCTGCATGGCTTTGAAACCCCTCTAGGGATGGGGACTCCACCACTGGCCTGGGCAAAAAAAAAAGTTGAATAATGGTGCAAGTTTCAAAGGGCAGAGAAGAAGGGAGTTACTCCTAACCTGGGGTTTTAAGGTTCGTTCTTGTAAGGGATGGAAAAGAGCTGTAACAATAATGAGTGTTTGTTGTGGGGGGGAGGAGAGCAAACCTGTCTGGTTATCATTAAACATGGACTCTGGCTATGAAAGAGGTCTGCTGTACATGTAGTGGAGGCAGGGAAAGATCCTTAGTTGTCTGAACTGAAGAAGACATTGAGGTGGTCTCAGAACTTCTCATCTGGAGTAAGCTCATGGTACAGGACTTCATGAATGAAGGATGGATCGAAAGGACCTAAGTAATTCCTGTACAGCTCTTTGCTCTCTGTGCCTTGGATAACAATTCTCCGTTCATGTTGCAGAAGTTGCCAGAACAGCATCATTATTGCATTGCCAACCTTGATTTCCCCTGCTGAGAAGCCATGCAGGAGTTACAAGCGCCAGCGTGGCTGCAGCTTTGCCCCCTGCCTTTTTGTTGTCACTCCACATTCATGCTACAAACCTTATACTTGTCTTGCAGCTCTCCCTCCAAGCCCTCAGAAGGTGGCCTGTCTAGAATACCACTTAACATTTCCAGAGCTTTCGTCAGGGATTGTGGTGTTTGTCTTAGGATTTATCCACCCTTCTTTAGAAGAAAAGGAGATAATTTCCAGGTATATGGTGTTTAGATTTATTTTTTTTTCTAATCAGTACTTTTTGCTAGGCTGTAGATGTCACTGAATCTAGAGACTATTTTCTGACCTGCTTGGAGTGGTGCTGTTCTGCTTCTGCTCTTCCTCAGAGCCTCTAGATGCTTTTTCCTTCTTTCCCTGGTGGGCTCGGTTGAAGCCAAGTCTATTGACTGAGCGATCATTGCTTCTGTAAGGAATTTTTATTTTGTTACTTTTAGAAGTCACTGCAGGTTAAGATTGTGCTCCAGTGCCGCCTTTACTCCCCATTTTTTAACCTTTTTTTTCAGTGGAGCAGATGCATTGAGCCAGATGTTCACCATAGCATTTAAAACTGAGAAACCCACCATGATACCCATGAATTCTATAAGAATAAATTGTGGTTAACTGAAAACAAAACAAACATTTCCATCTTATCCCAAACTGTAGCAGGCACATTGTGTTTTGCTGTAATATATATTTAAATAATTGAGTTAGCAGGCCTGTTAAAGGACATGTTCTAGAGAAGATTGAATATAATATGATTATTATATCTTGTTGGTCTCTAATGACTTTAAGATCCCTCTAATAAGGATAGGAATAATAAATCTTCATTTATTCATCATTCCTCTTCCAAGCTGATTTCCAGGGCAATAAATAAGAACAATAATAATGTAGATACCAATGAAGAACAAAATGCCATGATGGAGCATTGAGCGTTGCTGATTTCAGCATATGTTTTAATAATGTTAACGTCTCTTGTAGATGAATTTTGTTTCTGCCTTTTTAAAAAAGGTGTTCATTTGGGGAGGAGGTTATTGACAATTTTTTTTGTGTAAGAAAATAACTGGTAATGTGATTTCTTGTGGGGGGAAAAAAGAGTTTAGAATGTGTATTAATCTGAGAGGCTAATCTAGATGTTTTTATGGAGCTCTTGGATGCTTTTCAAAAGTGGGAGTAAACGTGGCAGGTCAGAGTCTTCTGGCAAATTGGGAGTATCTGAGCTGCAATTTCCAAATAGGATTTCTCTTATTAACAGCAGCTCCAATTGCTGAATCAGTCTAAATAAAGCTGAACACAATGTGCAATTGTTTATAAACCAGTTTATCTCAGGACAGCTGGGAAGAAAGGGAAATCTTTAGCACTGAGGTATCATAGAGGTTGAAAAACTGATCTATGCATGTAGTATCCGATTGATGGCACTTCAGCTTGTGAAGGATCTTCATAACTTCCCTGCTTTGCAGTAAAGACCCACCCTTGTTGTAGAGATGGATAGCACAGAGAAGATGTATGAGGGACCTAATGTTGGATCACTTGCAGACATGCATGCCCTTATCTCTGCTCTTCCTCAGTTGTATTTTTTTCCAGCAGTTTTCTCCTGTGTTGATATTTCTTCCCAAATCTTTTGCAAATACCATAGTTCAAAAGCCAAGCAGGGAGGTCAGAGTCAGGTATTGGCCTGTCTCCTGACCTGTGGCAGTGTCAGGAGAGCAACAGCTCATCTCACAGAGAGGACAACTTCCTTCTCTGACCAAATTGAAGAGTTCAGCTTAGCCACCTGAAACAGATAAGCTGCTCTGCAGTGCCCGTAACTGCACTGGAAGGAGGTAGCTTCATTTGGCTTCTTGTTCACCAATATCACCATTTAAAAACCAGACACTTTGCCATGAGTTTTCTCATGTTAGTGTTTTCTTCCTATATGTTTTGTGGGTTTGTCTCACTTCTGCTAACCCCTGCCCTGTGACAGTCAAGTATTTCCTCTCTCATCCCCATATGTATCTCACTTTGCTGCCCAAGACAGCAGAGCTCTGACTTGTGTGTGTTTGGATTAAGTGCCAAAAGATGCTAAAATAATTGAAACTGTAAAAACATGCCCACTGTATACAGGAAGAGAATAGCAAGGGGAGTTTGGGGACTTAACTTTCCGAAATATATGTAATCTTCTCCAAAATTATTGTGCCCAAACCTTTGTAGAGATTTATTTTGAAGGCTCTTTCCGTGGTTGGCAGGCCTAGAAGTGTCATCTTAGGCAGAGCTTCAGGCTCAGATTATTACTCAGGATGCTTTAAAATATCTCTGAGCCTGGCAGACTGTTCATATGTCCTTATTTAATATGAGATCAGCTTCCTGAAAGTGCCTTGTTCCTATGCACAAAATTCTGCAGGTCATCTTCTGGCCATTTGGAGATCTGAAGTTGGGAAGTTTTTAGGTAAAATATGAAGTGATAAAAATATGTTGGAAGTGTTTTCTGTGAATAACACCTTCCTTCTACCTCTCCTGAATTTCCCTCAACTGTCAGAAAAAAAAATGCTAAAGCTGGGAATGAGAAGTTCTTTCTTCTGGCCATGCTATCTTTCAGAAACTATCTGGAAAGAGGTAGCTCAAGGAATGTAATTTCTGTCAGGTTGGCATGAGTGTATGCTGTGATCGGGAGGTCTTGCTGCACTAGGCTTCACACCAATTCATAGCTCACTTTGCCTGGCAGCGTTTATTTTATTGACCCTGTTGGTCAGCTGATTAGCACTCAAATACTAATTGCTCCAGCTCTTTTGGCTGTCATGACGTGCTTCTGCAATGTCAGACCTTACTCATTTTAGGGCTGGTAGTGATTATGCATAAGGGGACCAGCACCATGCAGTGTCCTAATACCATGCTGGCTATTCTGAGACAATAACCTTTTTAAAAAGACATTTTCAAACACAAATATGTCTGGTACCACCACAGGCACTTGTTCCGTGTGGTGCTTCATCCGAGCTCCATGGAAGTGAGTGGCATGGAGGCACCCACTCTCTGAAAACCTGTTCTCACAGGTGCAAAGCTTCAAATATCACGGTGATCTTCAAAGGAAGAGCTTTTCATTGCTGAAGTTCGAATTCTGACTGAGCTCCTGAAAGCGTGGCTTTTGTGTTGTTTATGATTTTGGCAGCTCATGTTATAAAGTAGATCTTCCTTCAATGCTTGAAAGCTTAAGAAACACAGAAGTGCTGAATCCTTCAGCATAGGGCTGAAGGATCTTCACAACTTCCCTCCTTTGCTTTAAAAACCCACCCTTGTTTTAAAGATAGACAGCATGGAGAAGAAGTGTGAGCATCTTCCAGACTTATACTGGACTCTGGTTTTCTTCACCTTTTTTGTTCGGTTGAAGTGATACTTCTTCTTTGTTCTGATCCACTCTGTTCCAACCCAGTGTGGTGATAGCCCACTTCTTACCTAAGTAAGCATGGGTCAGTCCTAAACATGTTTCAGGAAGTGAGAGAGAAAAATAGAACTGAAAAACATGTGGGAAATGTAATAAAATTGCATTTGTTATCTAGTTTTATGATGTTATTTGTGTAGCTCTGAGAGCACCCTGGGTAGGTCAATAATTTACTATTTTATTCCCACAAGGAAGCAACAGGGTTTAAAAAAAAGTCACAACAAAACCAAACCCCACCCTCAGGTTTTGTCTACTCATGTATTTGTGATCAGTGTGTGGTATTTTAATTCCCCATGAATTAAAACTCTGTGGTTTCACCTTTTGTGAAAAAAAAGTGGCTTCTCTTTGTACCTCTTTTGCAAAAGGTGCTGCTTTTGTAGTACAAGGAAGAAGTTGTTTTGGGCAAAACAAGCTCTTCATCCCACTCCAGCAAGTAAATATATATATAATTTATTTATATTATTTATATATTTTTTAATATATATATTTATTTATTTATATATAAAATACAAAAAGAGGTCGTGGAAGGTGTGACAGGCCAGCATCTCTCCTGGAGCAGGACCAGAGTTGCCTCACGAGGTGGGACGAGCTGGGAGCCAAGGGTGACCCCAGCGCTTGCAGTGCCCTCACTGTTGCAGTGCAGTCCCATGGGACCTGAACCACGGGCCAGAGCTGGGTGCTGGTGGCAGAGTCTGTCAGCAGTCCCAGGCATGGCAATGAACCAGGGCCAAGGGTCCATCCAGGAAGTGCAGTGAGGAGCAGCAGGAGATGAGGCTGGAGACAGGTATGGGAACAAGATTGAGCTTGCCCAAGGACTTTGTTCAGGTGAGAAGATACTTACAGTGTGGGGTTGAAGTCCTTCCAGGAGATGGGACCAAAGGTAGTACTAGAGACAGGCAGACCTGCTCTGGCAAGGACTGAAGGTCCAAGCTTCTGCTGAAACAGAGCTCCTGAATCTATGGGCAGAAGGTGCAAGTGGGGGTTTCATTAAGCTGGTCATGGCCTCTTAGTGCACTCAGGGCTGTGACAGCATCTATCCATTAATTGTGAGCTTTGTGTAATGATTGTGATTGAACTAGTTCTCCCTTCTCCTACTTTTGTTTTTACTTGCAAGTGGAGACATGCTGGTCTGGTGGTCCTTAGGGATGAGATCCTAGTCAATGGAAGGGTTCCCAAAGGCTACAAGAAGATACCTTGCCACTTGTCACAACATTGGTTTTCAGCAGGTAGTTTCACTGATCCAACAGTGGAGAAAACTCGTTCGGAAGTGGTGGTAGAGTAGCTCTTTAAATACATGGATGTTGGAAAATTGTTTACTTGTAAATTGTTTTCAGGGCAGTAGAAGCAGCAGTGGCTGAAAATGTTCCTCCGTCAGGTATATTAATCCTGGTGCAACCCATCGCTAGTGATAGTGGTGGGGTTCCCATTCAGGGAGAGTTAAAGAGCTTGTCCCCACCTTGCAGTGCTGTATATATTATAATGAATAAATTCTGTTTTGATGGCACTCTGGCATCTATCAGGACTGGGCATGATTAAGCTACTGATTGTCTGAGTGTGGCTAAAGACATCTCGTACTTTCATGTTGCTATCTCCATGTCTCATGCAGCAGTTGCCACCTCTTTCATGCCATTGATCTAACAGCTACAGAAGCTTTTTGTTCATTTTGGGTCGGGGCAGTCCCAAACACAAATACAGTCTGGGTGCAGTATGGATTGAGAGCATTGCTGAGGAGAAAGTCTTGGGGGAGCTGGGTCATGAAAAGCTCACAATGAGCCAGCAATGCGTGAGTGCAGCCCAGAAAGCTCCAACTGTGTCCTGGGCTGCATCCCCAGCAGCGTGGGCAGCAGGGTGAGGGAAGGGATTCTGCACCTCTGCTCTGCTCTGGGGAGACCCCCCTGCAGTGCTGGTGCCAGCTCTGGAGTCCTCAGCACAGGAGAGACATGGATCTGTTGGAGCGGGGCCGGAGGAGGCCACAGCAATGATTTGAGGGCTGGAACCCCTCTGCTGTGAGGCCAGGCTGGGAAAGTTGTGGTTGTTCAGCCTGGAGAAGGGGCTTGTAGTGATAGAACAAGAGGTAGCGGCTTCAAACTGGAAGAGAGGAGATTTAGATTAGAAATTATGAAGAAGTTTTTCCACTCTGAGGGTGGTGAGACACTGGCACAAGCTGCCCAGGGAAGCTGTAGGTGCTCCATCCCTGAATGTGTTCAAGACTGGGTTGGACAGGGCTTTGAGCAACCTGCTCTAATGGGAGGTGTCCCTGCCCATGGCAAGGAGGTTGGAACTAGTTAATCTTTGAGGTCCCTTCCAACCCAAACCATTCTATGATTTTAAGTTAAAATACAAAGAAAGGAGAAGAAAACACTGATCCTCAGAAGCTAATCACGTCTATTGCTGGTGAGCAAGCCTGTGCTAGGGAGCAGATTGACTGAGCAGATGCACAGAAACAAATTGCTTGTCCTTACACGCTGGAGGAGTGTTCTCAGTCAGGTTTTGCGTTGCTGCACCCCTCAGCTACATCACAGTCCAATCGAGTGGCTGATTTGCCAGATAAAGCTTTCCTGGTCTTAGTCATTACTCCTCCTGGCAGGAAGTAAAAACCGAGCAATAAAGAAAAGTGGTGCCTATTTAGAGTTCTGTCTCATATTATTTTAGTTCTTTCCTTTGAAAAAAATCAGAAAGATCCTAAATGAGATTACTTTCCCCAATGGATAGCACATCTTTGCCATAAATGTGGATGAGGTTTTCCTACTTGTAAGCTGAGAACAAGCGATAAAATTTAACAAAACGAATTCTTATTTTTTGTTGCTGCTTTTTGAGATGGGCTGATTTTTGAGATTCTGCCCCTCTGCTCCACTTGTCATGGTATTCAATGAGGGAATTATTCAACAAAGTCACTCTACTTAGTGTATTTATACAGACCTTCTCTGGTACAGCAGCTGTTGGTTATCTGGGTTTCCAGCCTGGAGTCTGCTGGATTTGATGTGATCAACATGCAATCAGGCTCAGCACCTTTAGTGGGAATTTTATACTATAAAAAGAGAGAAGATGATCCAAGGTGGAGGAACAGTTGTTATCCCCCTTTGAGGGGGAGAAATTAATCACAGGCAGATCATAACTTCCCCATTTATTAATTTAATAGAAGCTTTTACCTTTTGCAGTCTGCACGTTGGTGTCACAGCACCAGATATGAGATGTACCAGAGGATGGGGGGCTCTCAGGACACCCCTGAGTCTCTACAAGCAGTGGATAAGTGGAGAGAGTTGGGAATGACCCTTTCCAGAAGCTGCTTAGCTCCGTGAAGAGTATAGTCCAAGTTGAATACAAATGGAAGTCCATAGGATGCACATTTCACAGTTGCATTAGTGTTCTATAAATAGGAGCATACATCCACCTTTGGTATTGGCTAGAAAGGAACCAGGATGTATTTTCTGGCAGTCTTGGTGCTGGAGGAAATCTGTTTATTTTATGGTATAGAAAAACTTATTTTTTCACTTGATCTTTTGAAGACAGAATCCTTAGTGTTCATTGCCTATCTGTAGGTGCAAACGAGGAAAAATCATGGTAAAAATGCCATGTACTTCCAATTACTCCAGTGTGACTTTTATCATTTGTGTTGTATTACTTCGCCACAAAGTTAAAACAAACAAAAAAACCAAAGCAAAACAAAAAACCTAACAGAAATCTGGGGGAGGATTCTCTGATTCACCAGGTAAGCCTTGTGAAGCATCTTGGAACTAGATGATCTTGAAGGTCCCTTCCAACTCAAATGATTCCATTCCATCTACTGATAGCAAATACCTGTGAAATCCAAGGAAGAGATTCCTGACCAGTGTTTGTGTACCCTCGCTTACACAGCCAAAGATGCCTTTATGGGTTACTTGCTTTGAAACTTTAGTTTTTGAAAAGCTGCTGAAGTGCTTTGGTGTCCTGTCCACTCAGATTACAGTGAAACATCCATTTGCTGACATAGAAGGTGTTGTTCAATTAGATATTTCTCCAAAACATTGTAGATATTTTAAATAAGTCTTATAAGCCAGCAGTCACATAATCACAGAATCCCAGCATGGTTGGAAGGGACCTCTGGAGGTCAACTAGTCCAACCCCCCTGCTAAAGCAGTGTTGTCCTGGTGCAAGGCCAAAGACTGATGATGTTCTGTCTTGAGCTTGCACCAAAAAAAAAAGGAAAAATCTGAAAATTTTAAGATTGCTGCTTCATGGGCTTATAAAAACCAAAACCTGGCTTCTGCTAAGTGGGCGTAATCATGCCCTGCCATGTGCCTTTTCTTCTTATTTGTATGAGGGGAAGCTCTGGCAAAAAGGATCAGGTTTAGGGTGCTTTTAAATTATAAATTTCCTTTCTGCTCTTGTAACGGGAGTGCTGCAAGAGGCTGTCCAGGCAACAGAGGCATGGAGCACTTCGTGTTCTACGATGCTGGGAAAACGTGAAGTCACCTTTGTGTCAGGATTGACTGTTTCAGGAATGATCTTGATTTATTCAAAGGGAAAAAAGGGGGTGTAGGGTTTGGGGTTGTTTTCATGGAATTCTCCTAAATTTTATTAATGGTTGTATTTTTTAAAACTACATATGTTTTATCCCCTGTATTTTGTTGTGAGGTATAAATAAAGAATTTAGCTGTAGGAACTTGGGTGCATCTTGAGATCTTTTTAGGCTGAAAGTGCTCGTCTAATACAAGTGCTCCAAGCACACATTTCTTAATTTGATTTTTTTTTTTTTTTTAAGCTGTTATGAAAAACTTCCTTTTCTCACACATTGCTATTTTGTGTACTTTTACAATGTGTTGCCCAGAGGGAAGAGGAGGAGGCATGGAATATCACTAGGTTTTTTTCAGATTTATTTTCCTTTTCTACCCAGTCATCTTTGTGCTTCCAGCATATCCCAAATGTGCTTGTTTGTGGATTATTTGCCCGGTGCCGCTCTGGTTCTGGGACTTTCTTAGAGTGTTCCCATCACTACCGTTGAGTGCTTGAATGATTAGATGCCTTCGTCAGTGCTGTGTGGGTGGTAGGTGTTTGCTTTCAGGGCTTTAGATAAAGCTTTTGCAACAGGGATACTGCTCGGGGAAGGAGACATCTTTCAGAGATAACAAATTAACTCTGAGCGTTGTAACCAGAGTCAAATATTAATCTTTCCAATAGGTTCATTTCGTAGCTCTTCAGGTGGCCTGTAAGTAATGTAATTAACTTCTGTATCTTTTGCATCTGAAAATGTGTGGTGTATTTTATAATCAAGTTTTCATTAGTTCCACCCCTCTTGGTTTATAGAAATAGTAGCAATGAGGAGGCATTTGTGCTTGTCATGAATCTCCAGTATGTTACTGGTACTGGATAATTCTTCTGTCCCTTTCATAGTGTAGTTAATAAAAAATAGCTGCTGATTTACAAATATTCTTTGACGTCCACGAGCAGTGAAAATTTGATAGTCTCACAGAAGAAAGCTACTATGTGAAAATCCATGTCAAGCCATACGTTGTGGGACAACAATCTCATTTAATAGTTGACTGAGAATGGCATTACTTGTTAAGTGAGAGAAATCAGCTTTTTTTATTGGCAGGGAAACTAAAGACACCTTGTCATGTACTGCGGTAATAGGAAACGAGTAATTTTGGGTATGTGGAGCAGTAATGATTCTTTTTTTCCAGGGAGCTCTTGGGGTGGCTCATTTCAGGAGAGGTTTTTGGGCTCGAGAGCAATTGATCAATAAGTTAGTGGGCCTGGAAGGAGCAGGACCTCTACTGCTGTACAAAGGATGCTCACTGTAGTGGTCAATTAGGCATTTTTTCTGGAATTTGGATAGTCCCTAACAGGTTCTGTGCTAAAGTGATAAATGGTTTGTAGTGGAGTACATGGGTGGATACCAGCTGGGGAAGAGTCAGCAGAGACTGAGGATTTAATTAGTGATGTTGAAAAATCTGAAAAATATTAAATATTTAGTGCTTGGTAGGTGGGTTTTTGCCCTTTCTAAGGGAGAATTCTAAAAAGGAGCAGTAAAATGAAGCTGAATTACCGTTTCTGGCCTGGCTGCACTGTGCTGTCTAGATTGGCCAGGGTGAGAACTTTAGGGTTGTATCAAGATAGATTCCAAGATGCAGCATGGAGAAGCAAGAGGACAGCACTCACCTCTCTTCCATGGCCGAGAAGATCTTACCGTCATGGTCTACAAGCTTGCAAGGTTTCCAATATGTAGTTAGATCATAGGAGAAGTTATAGCCCTTCTTGTGTTGTGGTTTATGTTACATTCACAGGTTTGCTCTCCAGGTATTCTTCTTCTCTCTTGTCTCTCACTTCCACAGCAAAGAGGTTTATGGCTGTGAAGCCAATTCTTCAAGCTTTGCTTTTGCAGTTTGAGTGGCAAAAAGTGTTTTCTTCAGGGTAGGGTCACACAGCTTTGTTTAAAAATAAGCTTGTGGTATTTACATGTGGTAAGTGATTGGAAATGCTGCACTTTCAGGTCCTTCAAGATGCAGGGAGGCCTGTGTGGGGCCAACCTTGTGCTGCTCCCCTGTTGTGATGTGGGGATACTGGGGCAGGACGATGCAACCTCCATCCAAAAACCTACCTGGTGGCATCAGAACAACAATATTTTCAAGGCACAGCCCCTTTGTTTTCCTCCTGTCTCTTCCTTTAATTAATATCTCTGCTGCTTGTTTCCTCTCCTGCTTTCATTTCTCAATTTGATCTTTTTAGTGGGGTAGATAATTGCATTTACTGAGTATCCTTCCTGCTGAGCACCATGGCTGTAATCTCCTCCACCTGAGAAATGGGTTCCTTTGAACAACCTGGCGTCTGGCTCAAAGTTATGTTTTAATTTAAAAAAAAAGTGCCTCTGTGTATGTGTGTATGTGTGTATATATATATATATATATGAGTTATATAGTTTCAGCAAGCAAAGATCTGAGTAGCTGAAAGACAGTTATGAGCACACACCACCAGCAGTTTTTTGGCTTCTTAATTACGAATGAGTGCACAAAAGTCTTTAATTATAGTATCATGTGGGTGTTTTTTCAATACCATCGTATATACAGTTTCCTCAGATCTTAAATATGAATGGTTATCTAAAAGATGTGGAGGTTTTATCATTTAGGGTCTAGAACACAGTTCTTGTGAGGAACAGGTAAGGGGCCTGGGGTTGTTGAGCCTGCAGAAGAGAAGGCTCGGGGACACCTTCTTGCTCTTGACAACTCCCTGAAAGGAGGTTGGAGCCAGGTGGAGTCGGTCTCTTCTCCCAAGAAACAAGTGATAGGACAAGAGGAAACAACCTCAGGTTGCACCAGGGGAGGTTTAGGTTGCACATGAGGAACAATTTTTTCCCCAGAAGGGATGTCAAGGTCTGTCCCAGGCTGCCCAGGGCAGTGGTGGAATCCCCATACCTGGAGGGGTTTCAAAGCCTTGGAGATGTGGTGCTGAGGGACATGGTTTGGTGATGACCTGGCAGTGCTGGGTTAATGACTTGATCTTGAGGGTCTCTTCCAACCAACCAAAATGATTCTATGAATCCATCATTAAAGACAGTATAAGCAAGAGAGAAATTGTTTGTTTAGTGGTAACTGGATTTTAGGATGTAGAGGTTGTATTTTTAAGTCTTTTTTTGAGGTAATGGTCTCTGAGGTTGTGGATTTTTTTGCCATGCTTGGGCCAGCCACTGGCAGTGTGTACCTGGCCAGAGGGATTAATGATGGAGTTGATTTGGAGGGTCCTTGACCTTCTTGTCAGGGAGCTGTGATGGAGCAGAGCAGCAGCAGACTGTTGCCTTCCTTCATGAGATCCAGGAGGTTTTGTGGTTTCTCACCCTCCCCCTGCCACATGCACACACATCCATGAGACCCCTTGCCCCCAAGAATTGTTTTTCAAGTGGTTTTGGATAGTGGGCATCTTCCACTTATTTATGCATCTTCCCATACTTCTCTTCACATAAAGAGAAACGTTTAACCCTGAGGAGCATGGAGGATGTCTGAGCAGGAAAAGCTTTAGGTTGTACCTTGACTGGTGAACTGTCCTCCCACCTCAGTCCGTAGCCCTGGGGGGATGACCTGTGTGCAGGGAAGCCAGTTGTGCAAACCATGGTGAGTTGTGATTTTCTTCCACATGATGTTAATAGAGAGATTGCATGTGAAGCAGAAATCTTTATGGGAAAATGACTTCCCACAGAACAGCTTTATTGTTTGCACACCAGTATGTGTATATATATAGTTGGGGGTTTTTGCTGGTTTTTTTTTTTTCTCCCTGCCAAAGTACTCCTCTGACTACTTACAGTTAAGGTAGACCTAGCAAATACACTGTAGTGGGCCTGTGCCCCTGCTGCAGTGTTAGTCATCGTGATCCTTTATGCATACAACTATAGTTTTCACAGTACTTACACTGTGACAGTCCAAATGTAGAGTAGCTTCAGGAACTTTCTGGCCCAGAATAAACCAAGTAGTAGAAGGAACCAAGTAATGGCCTCCTCGATTCAGCTGCACATCTCCTGCGTACAGCTGTGTGTCTGCAAGTCATGTACCAAATTAAAAAATTAAATCTATAGCGACAAGGGAGCTAAATTACGGCTTCATCATCATCTGTCACTGTATTAGATCAAGGGGAAAAGGAATCAGAAAACCCAGAGTATATAAATTGAGGCACCTGATAAGCAGCAGCATCACAGACATTGAAAGGGCACCTTGTCCCCCAGGCAGACATCAGGCTGGACCTTTTGCCAGGGAGAACAGAGATACCCAAAGGATCAAGAGCTGGGAGTGATGTGCAGTACTGGAAAACTCTGAGAATGTTAATAAAGGATGGGCTAATAAGGCAATATTAGAGTTTTTGTGCTTCTACAGCAGTACAGATCAAGGTGGTGTCCATTAAAGTTAATGCAGCTGTGTTCCTGTCACACTTGTCAGCCTCAGGGGAAGGCTTTTGAAAGCTGTTGTGATTTGGGCATGGAAATGGGTAGTCTGATAAAATGGAAGGGAATTTGCTAAAATTTTTCAAGTAGGCATCACCCTTGGTGGAGTTAATGTTTCATAAAGCTCTGGATGTGACATGGGGCTGTAGTAGGAACTGCTTGATAGCTTAGAAAAGAGCTGCCCTTACCTTGTGTAGCTTTCGGGCAAATGTCCTTTCAGTGATGCAGAGGTCCTCTATGTAGGGTCTGGGTTTTATTATACAGTCTCCTTTTTTTTGCCTCCAAAAAACCAACTCTAGCAGTCCCATCTACCTTGTGCAGAAGGAGTAGTCAGCATTCTTTGGGCATATGGTAGGATTATGTAAGAAGAAGAAAAAATACTGAAGGTGGTCTTTCCAGAGGTGCTGCGATTTATGTAGTACATTCTGATTCTTAAACAGCTTTTGTGTCAAATGATTTATATTTTGTTGGCAGAGTTGGTGTGTGGTTGGTGCACCTGTTCTCCATTTAGTATCTGGTGGTGTCCACTGCCTCAGCTTCCAGCAGTGGCTGTGGTTTAGGGTGGATCGAGGTAAGGTACCTTCATTTGGGAAATCTGAGTGAGCATCTTCAGATTGTCCTTTGAGAAAAATGGGTTGGCTTATTTCCTAGGCTACTTTTTCTATTTAGTTCATGTGTAGTAAAAACAACATGATCACTAGGATCTAGAATTGCCCGGGAGCTTATAGCTTTGAGGGTTGATGACCAAGGAGGATGAAGTGCTGCTCACCCAGTGCTGGCTGATCTCCAATGAAATGTCACTCTCAACCCACATTCAGGTGGATCAGGAATCCACCCCCACAGCTGCAAATCTCAGAATTAAGTCAGAATTGAAACAACCGTGTAGCATCAGAACACTGTAGATGCTGCTTTCCATGAATGCTTGAAGCTGGAGTTAACTCAGATATCCTCAGATTACCTAGTATTTAGTTCAAGAAACAGTAATTTGCAGGATTTTTGCAACCTTTTTTTGCATCTTTGATATAGTATTCTCCTGGTTTCCAGGATACCTGCCTGGTATCCAGGCAGTTGGTACCCACATAAAGTGACAGGGCTGGAATAATCTGAGTAACTCATTTCATCCCTTCTGTCCTCCAAACCAAGATGGACTTTAACTTCAAGGCTGATGATGAAGACTGCAGCCACCCAAGCATTTTAATTCTACTAGACTGTCCTTGTGGTTATTGATTTTTCCTGATGTTTAGCCTGGTTGTTTCAGGAGTTAAGCCCGCTGCTGTTCATATCCTACTGGTGTAGCTGTGGAGCTCAGAGCATTCCTCCTTTGCCATGGCACCGTAGATGATGTTTAGCATGTTTTGCGTTTAACATCTAAGTGGCTCACCTGCTATTACATGTTTCAGTTAAATTGCATCAAGTTATCTTACCATTTTTAACAAATATTTTTAGAAAGAGCAATTCAATCCTTTATCTAAATATTTTTTTTAGCTTTCAAGTCTTTGAGAGAGGAGAGCATGTGAGTCTTTGATCTGTGGCATTCCTTGTGATCACAGCAGTAGGAGTACTTTCTGCACCTGGTAGGAATAAGTATGGTACAGAGAAATTTGTTAGGCAAAAAGTTTGTATTTTAGAGAGCAGTTGTGTTTTATTATGGATGAAGGATAAATCTTAGTGTGTCCTTTGACAGAAAGGCAGGAGACGCTGAAGAAAAATAGGAAGCACAGGAAAATGAAGGTGTGGTTAGAAACGTTCTTCCTGGTGGTGTGACTGAAGTGTTACTTATCTGCTGTCTGATACTTGATATGTCACTAAAAAATAGAGAAGAGAAGGTCACCCTTCATCCCTGTTGATGACAGCAGCGACAAGTGTGTTCGTCCTTAGATGCCTGAAATGAGAATGCAACATAAATAAGCATTTTATTTATTTATGTTTTTTAAGACTTGATATTTACCAAAAGATTTCTCTAAAAGTCACAGTGAGTCCAGATATATTTGAAGGAATCAAGCTATTTTTTCTGGTGTTGGGTTTTTTTGTACTGAGCTAAAACTAGCGTCATTCCTGATGTTGCTGTGGTAATGGCACTTTACAGTGGTATCTGGAAGTGCTGAAGAAATTTTTCTCGTAGGAACAACTGCAGTTTACTCCCACCCCCTACCCTAGTAATTGTTTCAATATTATAAGTTGATATGCTCATTTATCACTGAAATAATTATTAATGAGTGCTGGTTTTCTTTGTCACATTGCCATGGCAACCGGTTGACATCTTTGAGCAGAATTATCTGTTTCCAGATGGAGATCTTCATTCATAAGATTTGCCTACTGGAAATTTTTTGCAGCACATTCAATTAAAAAAAAAAAATATTGTTCCTCCCTTGCCCTTCCAAAGAGTTCCATGCTAGAGGCATTACCACTTTCTGGTTTAGACCCTGTGATGGATTTTGTGGTGGGTGTTACGCTTGACAATATTTCTGTCTTTTATTTGTGGTTCGTTTATGTTGTTTTTCTTTCGATTCCATGTGGCTGCTTTTCTTCAGCTCAGTATTTGCTGTGACAGTCTCGTAAACCCATTCCTCCCCCATCTGAATCATTGGAGATCTTCTCTTTTTATATAAGATACCACACGGAAGACGGTACTTGATTTTTACTTACGAAAGGAGCTTGAAGATATATTTCTCTCTATATATGATGTACCACACTCTGAGTGATAGCATTCTAAAATTTTTGTCATACTTGCTACTCAACTTTTAGTTTTGCCCAAGAAAGAAGCATAAAGATGTTTCACTTTTGTTTTTGCTGTATAACTGTATTTAGGAAAAAGAAGAGTATTACTCTTTAGCGAGAGTAAATATGCATAGAACTTTGTATAATTTCCTTTATCCTAAACTTCTTACAGTTTTAAAGGTCTTGTTAACTCTCAGACTTAATTAGGTCCTGCTTGATCTCAGATCAACACTTCAGAATTTCTCTGGGTTTGTTTCTGATCGCTCGGACCAAAATATCTCAAAATGCTCTATTTAATTTAGTAGAAATCAGATGGTAAGAAACAAAAGGTGAATTTAGCATCCTTTACTTCTTCAGTTTCAGGTGCACTCTTACCTTATCAAGCAAAACCTAGTTAAGAGGTTTTTGCAAGTACCTAAAGGTATTACCTTTAGGGAAGGCATCAAAGGCCCATTCCTCCAACCTGTCTTTAATCCAGTTTTCATATTCACTTAAAGCCATTCATGACCATCACCCCATGACATACTTTAAGGTCTGTCTGTTGATTAACATCCACTCTTTTGCATTTGCAGCCCTTTCATTCTGACAGTAACTTTCAAACAGGAATGGTCTCATAAATAGCTCAGAATTGGTGGTTTCTGAACACCTTATCTTATATATATTATACGTCTAGAAGATAAATAGTATCTTCACGTAGTCGAAAGAGTCCATATATAGTTGTGTCCTCCCAATAATAGAATAATATAGCACAGGACTTGTCTTCTGAAAATAATTATTTGAATTTAGTATATTGAAATAATGAATGTTGACTTATCTGTGAAGAGCAAGGTGTTAGGCATCAAGCTCATTTCTTCTCCATTACGGCAACTAGCAGTGTCTACTCCTTTGCACCCTCTGGTTGCCCTTTTGGTTGACTGCTTGTTGCAGTCAACTGTCTTGGCTGGGAGTATGCTCAATATTGACTGGTCTCATTGCTTTTAGGAATTGTTCTACATTTCTCATATCAGGTCTCTGCTTGAACAGGCTTGTGATGGGCCTATACAAATGAAGATACTTTATAGCTTAGCTTGATCCAGGGGGAAAAAAATGGGAGTTAACATGAATGTGAAGGGTAAAATTTGTGTCATTGAGTACTGTAATTCATAGAATTATGGAATGGTTTACATTGGAAGGGACCTCAAAGAGCATCTCATTCCAATGCCCTTGTCACAGGCCAAAACACCTGCCACTAATCAGGTTGCTCAGAGCCCCAGCCAACCTGTCCCTGAACAAATCCAGTGATGGAGCATCCACCACTTCCCTGGGCAACCTATGCCAGTGTCTCACCAGCCTCAGGGTGAAGAACTTCTTCCTGGTTTTTAATCTAAATCTCCCCTCTTCCAGTTTGAACCCCTGACCCTGTGCCCTTTCACCTTGTAAAAAGCCCCTCCTCAGCTTTCTTGTAGGTTTCCTTCAGATACTGGAAGGCTGTGAGAAGGTCTCCTTGGAGCCTTTTCTTCTCCAGGCTGAACAACCCTGACTGTCAGCTTGTCCTTGTAGGAAAGGGATTCCAGCCCACTGATCATCTTCATGACCCTCCTCTGGACTCCTTTTTCTTTCGGTGGCAGTATAATTACTCAGCTGCTTTTTTTTCCCCCTTTGAAAGTGGAATCATATCTATTTATACCTACCTCCAGCAAGTGACTCCTCAGTATGAGCTAATGTTGCCAATATATTGTATTTGTGCTCCCTATTATAAGGAAAATATTTTGCCTGTGATAGGAAATGATGAGACCTTATGAGTAATAGTATTGCTTCAAACTTAACATCGCTGAGCCATGCCCTTCATCTCAGAGTGTATCTGACAAAAGAGTTGTTCGTGGCTCAGTCCTCTTCTGCTCCCGTTAACTAAGATGAGGTTGATCACTTGCCTTCCACAGGCTAGCGCTGTGTTTATCTATTTGCCTGACATCAGTACATACCCTGCTTGTTCCAAACAGCATGGGTTTGATGCAGTTGCTAGCTGCTTGGTGCTCCTGGCTGTTAATCATTTAGGCACTGAAGCCTGAACGTTGGCCACTCAGCCTGCTTCTTCCTTGATGTGCCTTATCCCCAAGAGAAAGTCTCTTGGTCTTTAAGGCAGGTTGTCAGCTTTAGGTTGTGTCAAATTTCCTTTGCTTTTTGAAATACAAGTTGAGATTTCTCATGCTCAAACATGTATCATATAATAGAGCCATGATATTAATATTCATTTTGTAAGACACTTTCTATTAAGAGTGTAATTCTTCTAACATCTACAGACACAGGTGTCTTCTGCTTTGACCTCCTGAATTTCTTTTATCTGTATCCTCCTAAGAAGAAGGCGGATTTCTCTGAAGCAAGACTTACTAGTTCGCACAGTGTATTCAACTTGTCCTGAAAATGTAATGAAAAATGGAACTGTTTATTTTTGGACACTTTCTTGCTGCTGCAGATCTCAGGCATGAATTGTCCATGCATTTGGACCTCTCCTGCAGTCAGTAGGGAGGGAAAAATGATGCCAGCTGTACTACGCTGCACAAATAATTGAATAGTTATTGTAAGTAAAGTATAGGGAGGAAGCACATTTACAAATACTGTTGTAAATATCTGTGGAAATTGCACAAGAAATCTGAGCAAAGCTCTTTGCCACCATTTCAGGACTACCTGATGCATCTGGCAAACGATGCAGTATTTGAAGGCTCTGTGCCCATGTTCAAAATTAATTTAAAATCACATTTTTGAGAACTCTGTTGATGATGATCTCTAAAATGACTCATGTGGAGCTGAAGCTGGAAAGGAAGTGTAGCTTAGAAATTCATACCACTATGAAGAGTGGGAACAGGCTCCCTGGGCAGCTCAAGTATTCCTGACGTGTCCCATATCCATGTTGCAATCCTTACCCTCACTGGGTGGCCTGACTCTGTCCACAGGTTCTCTAATATCTATTATATTTATAAATCCTACATAATTCAGGAAGGTCTGAAAAAAAATGTTGGACCAATACTGGTTGAAGATGATTACCTGACTAATAGGGATGAAGAAAACAGGGAGGCATTCAATGCATTTTTAACCTTAAATACCTACCAGTACTTAATAATACCAGTAGTACCTGGTAGACTTCCGGCTGCCCAGTCCTCTGAGTCAGAAGACCATGACTGCAGGAATAGTGACTTTCCATTTGTGGACACTGAAGTTGTAAGGGACCAGTTGTATTACTTGTTCACAAGTCCATGGGACCAGTGGGATTCAACCCAGGATTCTGAAGGAGCTGGTGAACGTTACGGCAGGATCCCAGGTAGTAGATGGGGCTACATCTGGCTGGTGACCAGTCACCAGTGGTATTCCACAGGACTCAGACCAGTGCTGTTCAATATGTTTATCAACAGTCTGGGTGCAGAAGTTGAATGCACCATTAGGATGTTTGCTGATGATACCAAACTGGGAGGTGCTGTTGACTCTTGAGGGATAAGAGGCCTTACAGAAGGATCTAGATAGATTGGAGCATTGGCCTATGGTTAATGGGATGATATTTAACAAGCCCAAATGCCAAATTTTGCATATAGGATGGACTAATGCTGGTTGGCAGCAGCTCAACAGGGGCCAGTCATGTGCCCTGGCTCCAAAAGTGTAAACCCCATCGTAGGTTGCATCACACACAGTATGACCAGCCTGTCAAGAGAAGGGATTGTCCCGCTGAATTCAACGTTGGTGCGGCCTCAACTTGAGTGCTTTGTGTGGTGCTGGGCCCACCGTTTAAGAAGGATGTGAAGGTCCCTGAATGCATCTAGAGGAGGGCAGCAGAGCTGGTGACAGGGCTGGGAGGCATGTCCTGTGAGTAGCAGCTAATGATGCTGGGTTTGTCTAGTTTGGAGAAAAGGAGGCTGAGGGGTGACCTCATTGCTCTTTACAGTTTCCTGAGGAGGGGACATGGAGAGGGAGGTGCTGAGCTCTTCTTCCTGAGATCCAGTGATAGGACATCTGGGAATAGTTCAAAGCTGCACCAGAGGAGATTCAGACTAGACTCTAGGAAGCATTTCTTTACAGGCAGGATGGTCAAAGCCTGGAACAGGCTTCCCACAGGGGTGGTCAATGCCCCAAGCCTGACAGTGTTTAAGAGGCATTTGGACAATGCCCCTAAGAACATGTTTTAAGTTTTGTTCAGCCCTCAAGTGGTCAGACCGTTGGACTAGATGATTATTGTAGGCCCCTTCCAACTGAAATCGTCTAGTCTGCTCATCCAGTAAAAGCAGCACAAATTTGTAAGTAGTAATAGTGCAATAATTATAAAACTGCTGTCATGACGGTGATGATGGGTATTGGGAAGCCAGGTACCAGCGAGTCCTCAGCTTGGACGCCCAAACAGGAGACCTGGCAGCGCTCTCTTACAATCAGAGAAGAAATATAGAATTAAGTTTCCAACAAAACCTCCTTCCCATCTTACCTCCATCCTATCAAACTGTATCGAACTTTCATATATAAATTTGGTTATACTGATTATCAGTCATGGGTTCATCAGTGCCCTGGTCTGCTTGCTACAAGGGGCAATATCTTCCAAGGAAGCATCCCCTGCATACAGTCCACATAGGATGGTCTCCTGCCCTAGTGGGTGTTGGAGCGCAATTAATCTCTTGGAATGTAGGAAGAAGTTCTTTGCTATGAGGGTGGTTGAGCACTGGAACAGGTTGCTGGGTGAGGTGGTGGAGGGCCCATCCCTGGAGATGTTCCAGGCCAGGCTTGATGGGACTCTGAGCAACCTGATCTAGTTAGAGATGTCACTGCTGACTGCAGGAGGGTTGGACAAGGTGACCTTGGAAGGTCCCTTCCAACCCAAACCGTTCGATGATTCTATGAATAATCAGGAGACACATTTCAGAGGTTATTTTTGCCACTGAACGTCAGCACCATCATACCTTACTAGGTCTTTCCAAGGCTGGGTTGAACATGCCTCTCTCTTTCAGTTAACATGGACTGGCTACGGGTTGTGCAAAGTTCCTGTGTGCTATTTTCTCTTCTGTTTTCCTATTCACGTCTGTATGTGCCACCGTGGGAGTTTCGTGCTTTTTTTTTTTGCATGTGGGTTTTATTGCTAATCACAACAGAGATCGTTGAAGCAGCAAGAAGAATGCGAGTTAGATATTGCAGTCAATCAAGTGCTTCTAATTCCCAGGCCTTATTGTGTTCAGCCTTTTTGGGTTTATGAATTGTCATCTCCAGACTAGCTAAATTACATTTTAAAAAAGAAAAAAAAAAAAGAATAATCAGAGTTGTTGTTCACATTCACTGATCTAATAATATTGTCAAAAATTCTTCCATCTGTTTTGAAACTCTGCATTTGAGATGCTTCTATTTGATAAATTCATGGTTCTATTTAAATTCTGTAATAAAAAAAAATGCACATAGATACGGACTAGACCAAATGCAAAACCACGTTGGGTTTTTTTAAACAGGATTGGTTTCGGCTTATTTGACTTATACACTCTGTGGTTAACAGCTTCCTGAAAACAAGCTGCCTTCTAAATAATTTTGAGTAGTTTTTTAACAACATAGTAACCCAGAAAAATCCATTTGTCTAGTTTTTACCTTAGCAAGTGAGATAAATTGCTTGAAAACCCAAAGAAATAGGATAAAATTTGTGCAGTTTTGCCCGGGTTTTGCATCTTATTCCCAGTGTGTAGCATGTCTCATTTCATTTTGTAATAACATTTTCCACTTTTGTGGGGTGAAGTTTCTCTTCTGCATTATATATCCTGGCTAGGGGACTGTGGACGAAAAATTCGAGGTGTTTTGCTGATAGATTTACATGCTCCAAAGATAACCAGAGCAAAAAGCTGCTGAGAAAAGGCAATGTTGGTACTGCAAGCACAGGATTTGCAGGCTAGAGAGAAGAATGACTTTCCCTCAAATCCCATCTTGTCCTACCAAAGAAAAAAAATCCCTTTTTTCAAGCTTTGGGTGAGGCAGTTTCCTTTACTGTGGGATAGCACCTGTATGTTAGATAATATTTCAGTACTGGCACAGGAGCTGGGAATTGATTATTTAAAGAGCTGAAGCGCCCAGCTGGTAAATATTAAGGGCAAACCAGAAAGCTTACTTTTCATATTATTTATTTTCACACTAAATTTTTATCTGGGTAACATTCATGTGCAGGAAAAATGGTCCTGGAGCGGGACCTGGAGGGAAAATGCAGGAGGGAAGAATTGTTTGTATTAAACATATTGTACAGAGAACTAGGGATATGGGGGGAGAGATACCGACCTTCCCCAGCTCCTGATGCCATGGCTATGCTAGACCAGAGAGCTACTCAGCAATTTCTAGAAGCCAGAACTGGAAATTCTTACGGAAGCTTCAGTGAGGAAAAACTTCCTTGATATCAGTCACATTTAAGCCTTTGAAACTATATACATGTAATTTTTAGTTGTTTTGCTTCATTAGGGTCTTTTCTAGTCAGCTGTTTTGGTTTTTGTTTGTTTTTTTTCCCAGCTGCTGAACTACACTGGTTCAAAAAAATTTTTTTTCTTTTTTTTGTTTTGTTTTGTTTTCTTGGTGCTCAGATGAGTATAGGATCAAACCAGTGGAAGAGGTCAAATACATGAAAAATGGGGGAGAAGATGATCAGAAAATAGCAGCCAGGAACCAAGAAAACTTGGTAAGGATTGAACTTATCACTTATCTAATGAAATAACGTGGCTCTGCTTTTGTACTGATTCCAACTACAGCTTACACGCGGTGAAAGGATTTGCTCCAAAATGTCATAACTCTGTGAAGCTCACATAGCCAGTGCAAAATATGACTTTTTTTTTCCCTGCTTGTCTGTCTGAATTAGGCTCTACTTGATCTTGGAGCGAGCTTTTCCACGATCCCACTTGCTTGTCTCCTTTGCAGACCCAAATATACACACTTTGAAATGTATGTGCTCATATTGCAAATGGGGTGGTGGGAAACCAGCAGCGCGCTGCCATTAAGAAAATGACCTACTTATGGAGGTTTTATTTGCTCTGTGCTTCTCGGTTTTACATATTTTAAAATTCTTATTTTTTGTGTGTTTCTTTTTCCCCTGATTTGAGCACCTTGCTGGCTCCTAGTTCCACTTGTGGGGAGTAAATGGCAGGTGAACTCAGGAGTACTACTTGAAATACCTAGGATGCTGTTGAAGTGGCTTAAAAATCATGGTTGAGTCACTTCTGGCATTTCTGAGAAGTCCTTCCTTCTCTTCTAAAGCTGAAGAAATGTCCATTTTGTAATTAGCTGACGGCGGCTTTGCCCAGTTTAACTTTTTGAAGACATCTCACAGCTATAATAGTTGGGCTCAAGATTTCACATCTAGTTCCCCTCATTCGTTGCAACTTTTCTTCACGTAGGATGGTTTGGTTTTTCCCCTCCATCAGTAAATCTGAAGGGAGAACATCATCATCAGATTTCAGTGGAACCATAACTGTTATCACCAGCTGAGGGTTTGCTGTTTGCCATCATTGGGCAGCTGTACAAAAATCCAGTTTGGGATTTTTTTTCTTTTCCTGAAGATATAAGTGGGCTCCAGGCAACCTGAATAATTAGTATTCCCTCTTCCAGCCACACGTACTTGCACTGCACAGCAACACCTGCGTTCCTACAGCAGAGAGAAGAGTTTATTTGCTGTCCTAACCTCGTTACTTGAGCGCTGGTTGAGCAGCAGTCTCCAGATGAGGTGTTTGCTGCCTGCCGTTTTGCATTGCTGATGCCCCAGTGGACGGTGCAGCTTCAGCTGGCAGCAGGATTTGAGGTTTTTTTAGTACTTCAAAAACATTGCTGAGAATATCACCTTTTCTAGTAGCTTCTGCAGTGCATTCAGCTTTGTCAATGCGAGCGTATTTGTTTTGAACTGGAAGAAGTGTGACTGCAAGGATGTTTTGCTCATTTTAGAGACCCCAGCACTTTGGTGGTAAACAGAGCAAAAGGAAAAACGAGCACAATCCTCATTCGTTTTCATACAAAATGGAAAAAGTGTAGCACGTTCAGTTTTAAACCAGGCTTCAGCAGAGTATTTGCAGAAGGTAACACCCCACTTGAATGACAATGAGGAATAGGGCAGGAAAGCCTAGGTCTGCGGAGGTGACACAGTTGCTGAAGTCGTATTCCAGACTACGCAGAGATACTTTTTGCACTTTCCTGAGTACCTGCTTTCTTGTAGCACCTACGTGTGAGCCTGTTTAAATTCAGGAAGAGGCATTTCTACAGCACAGTGCTTATTATTTCATTACTGACGGGTCGTGTTTGATGGGAGCAGTGAGTTTGTTGGAAAATGTGACTTAGGATGGAGCTGGAGGGCTCATATAGCTCTGCTCGCTGTCATATCTATGGGGACAGAAAAAAAAGAAGAAACTCTTCAGTCAGACAGGATGTATATACTTTAAAACAAAAACCATCTTGCACACCAAAAAGGCTTTATTTTCCTTTTCCTAGTCTTCCTATAAGGAGATTACACTGTCTGTAATGCATGCAGCTTTTTAATCCTGGGAATTGTCAAGTCCTCATCCTCCTGGGTTTTTTAAAGGGGTTTCACTGTTAAAGTTCTCCTCCGTAAACATGTTGTAGCTCACCGCTTAGAAGATGGGTTAAGCTACCCATCACTCAAGCTTTACTTTTCTTAACGTGTGAGAAGTTGGCAAGCACTTATATAATCCCCTCTTCTCATCAGCCATTTTCAGGCAACAGAAATTTTAGGAGCAAGAAAAGGCGATGGGAGAATCAACCAGCACTTTTGCCTCCTCTCTCGTTTCTTAATCCCACATTTCTTTATTGTCGCAGGGCTGCCAATTCCCATTTCTCCTGCAAAAACGGGGCCCAGATGAGATGTATAACCTGAATGTCATTATAGTCTGTTCCCTGGGAACTGCTCCAGTGTGACTTAGCCTATCCCGTGATACTTGTGCTTCAATTGCGTTATTCAGATGCCATCAAATTTTTTAGTCCCATTATCATCACCGTTAGTTTTTAAGGTATTTTGAAGTCTCACTTTAAAAGAAAAATCTCTGCTAAAGTAAAAATAAAACCACTTCCCTTATAAATGGGGCACTTTGATGTGGTGCCATCTCTGCCTTTGGTGTTACAGTATTTCTGAGTTGGGGAAAAATAGTCATGCAAGTAGATAAAGAGAATGGGAAGACATGGCAGACACCAGGAAAACTGTCATTTTTTACTGGGGTCCTGTGGTCAGGGTCCCAGGGTTTTATCATGTGTAAAGAGAGAGCTGGAGATGGGCTGATACAAGCATGGGCATCCCTGGGAGATGCTTGGTCAGTGAATCACCATCTTCTCAGGTCAGCCTGAGGGTTAGGCAGGGCTCAAAACTTGAGCAAGGCTGACGCTGTAAAGCAGAAATACTCATAAGATGTATGGACAATGGGAATGGCTGTGCTAGGGCTGTATGCCAGGTGAAACAGAGGATGCTCCATGTGAAGATGTTTTCTGGCAGAATCAAAGGCCTCCTTGAACTAAAATGTAGGCTCTTGACAGGGTAAGGGAAAATAAAAATTAGGAAAAATACTTTAAAAGCCAAGCTTGTTTCAGACTGTCACAAGCAATTGGTGTTTTCCTGCTGTTCCCTCGTGTCCATTGGCCTGATTCACTTCTTTACCCAGGTTGTTTCCTCCAGTTCTCCACTTGCCCTTGGGATCTCTCTGGCCCTGGTTTCAATCCTGGTACCTGGGCTCCCAGCATCTTCCTGCCTGGGCATCTCCATCCTCAAAATGGCAACAGACATGTTGCATTTGGTGGGGGAAATCTTGAGCTGACAGTCACATGTCGTCATAGCCTGAAGATGGGACTGGGAAGTAGCAGTATTAGGTGCTGGAAATCTGGGGTTATGCTGCATGCTGGCATTTTGCACTGCACGCTTTAATAGCTGCACAGCTAAAACAGGGACGTTTGGAGTTAGATCTGCAAAGAAATACTAAATAGATGATATAAAGAAGTAATTTATATTATATACTATGTACATTTTAAAATCCCAAATGGTGGGCTATATATATATGTAAGAAAACATGGAAATTGTCCTAATTTTCCAATGAGGTGTGATTGTGCATAGAAGGTCATGAGTGTATTGTTATTTTTGAGCTGAAGAAGCAGCTGTGATGGTTGTTTGTACATTTGGAAGCAGAAATGGGAAGGCAGGTGCCTGGCTTTGTCCATGGCAGGTTGGGCTCCAGCAGAGTTGTTGGCTCGGGACATGGTTTGGTGCCAGTGTGCCAAGGGATGAACCCCCATGTGTTAAAATAAAACTTCAACTTCCCAGGGATCCACAGCAGCTCTGTAAAAACATCATGGGTCAGAGGTGAGCTCTCCTCTGTTTCACAGAATCACAGCATGATGGGGTGTAGAAGGGAACTCTGTAGATCAACTCGTTCAACCCACTCTGCTCCAGCAGGGTCACCCAGAGCAGGGTGCCCAGGATTGTGTCCAGGCAGGTTTGGAATCTCTCCAGAGAAGGAGACTCAACAACCTGTCTGGGCAGCCTGGGCCAGGCTCTGGCACCCTCACAGCAAAGAAGTTTTTCCTCCTGTTCAGATGGAACCTCCTGGGTTCCAGTTTATGCCCACTGCCCCTTGTCCTGTCACTGGGCACCACTGAAAAGAGTCTGGCCCTATCTTCTTGACTCCCGGCCTTTAGCTATTGATCAGATCTCCTCTCAGCCTTCCCCAGGCTAAAGAGCCCCAGGTCTCTCAGCCTTTCCTCACCACAGAGATGAGGATCACCACCACCATCATCTTCATAGCCTCCACTGGACTCTCTCCAGTAGTTGTCTCTCAAGAACTGGGGAGCCCACAACTGGACCCAGTATTCCAGAGGTGGCCTCACTAGAGCAGACTAGAAGGACAGGAGAACCTCTCTCGACCTGCTGGCCACACTCTTCTTCGTGCACCCCAGGATACCATTGGCCTTCTTGGCCATGAAGGCCCATTGCTGGCTTGTGGTGAACTTGTTATCCACCAGCACTTCCAGGTCCTTCTCCATGGAGCTGCTTCCCAGCAGGTCAGCCCCTCCCCTGTACTGTTGCAAGGGGTTATTCCTCTCCAGATGCAGGACCCTACACTTGCCCATGTTGAACTTCATGACATTTCTTACTGTTTCCTCATCTTTTGGCGGAACTATGGGTTGTTTAAGGGTTTTATGATAAGCCTTCTCCAAACTAAAGAGAGTTTTACCATCTTTGAGTTTACCACTCAGCAGATCTGGATAGGGGGTTTTGGCCCTAAATATTAGCAAAAGCTAATAATGGGTGATCACATATGTCACTGTTGTGCTGGTTCAGCCATCATCGTTTTTATACTGCCATCAGTTGCCTGATCACACAGGCCAACACTGAACTCAGTAACATCCCCTCAGAAGTCTTCTTTCAGACAGTCCTGCCATAGGTTCCTGTGGGTCCACTGTGGTGCCAGCATCGCCTGCTGGACACAACGGACAGAGATGGCTCCCTCAATGGCCCTTCACATGGAAAGGCACCACCATGAGAGCTCAGCAAGATGCAGCCAGCCCCAGCAGAAGTCACACCCAACAGGAAGCTCCTCCAACTAATTGTCTCCTGGTTAATATAATCCTGGTCATGCGCACCACCCCAAACATGACCGACCACCTGGGTGAGGGCAGAGACACAGGTGGGCCAGGTTCTGCCTCTGGAACATGAAGCCAATAGGGAAAACAAAACGTTCTGCTAGGTTGTGACTCATTCACAGGTCAGCTCCGACTTGGGGCCCACAGCTCAGGCCCCAGCACTTCAGTCACATACCTGGTTTTGTTACTTTGGAAAGCTACAATGCTAAAAATCAGGAAGTATTAATATTTCCAAAAGCTAAATCTATTCCAAAACATACCTGCTACCATCAAGTATGACCTGAATAAATAACACATTTTACCATTTCTCAAGATCTATTAATTTTTTATTTGGAAAGGGCTCAGGTTTAGCTCTACACCATCACATTCAGTACACAAAGTACAATCATAACAGCCTCTTTAACGTTCCTAATTGGACAAACTTAATTCTCTTCGTTTCTGTAGTCTCTTGGCACTAATGATGGCTTTCCGTTTTAAAATTTTATTGCCAGAAAAGTTAAAATAAGGTGTGTGGTATTTGTGCAGCTTAGCATTGCTTTGGCAGACTTGATGAGCTGGATCAGTTATCCTCTGAGACAGTCTCAAATAGTACAGATACCTCTGAAAATATCAAATACCTAAAGCTACCTTTTTTTTTTTACGTTGGGGGTTAATTCAATCTTTACTATAGTTCAGTTTTTTGATGTTTTTGTAACTTTTACGAATAGAACTCTTTCTGGTCTGCACTGGCTCAAAACCCTACTTATTGGGATTTTTATGCTTTGTTATCGAAACCCTCGAAACAATTGGGCAGAATCCCCTGTTTTCTCCCAAAGCTCCATAATGAAATTGCACATTAGAGCTTGAGAAGAATTCCTGCTGGAGTTGGAAGAAAATTGCCTCTCTCTGTTGCTCTTGCTATCTCTCACTCTGCCTTTAATAACATGAACAATATTTCGCCTTTTTTTCCAGTAAGTATGAATTTCCACTCCACTTACCTGCAAATGTAGTTTTTATCAGCCTTGCGCATGCTGTTATTTCCTAACTGTATCTGGGGCTTCTCAGCCCAGCTGCTGGTCTCCATTTATCATTCAGCTCTGTAATACTTAGTATTGCAAGCCCTCTGTCTCCATGACTCGGTATTTAACACCAGGCATCGTTTTCTGCAGTGGTATGTTAAAAGTAGAAAATAGTATCTGATAGGTGAAGTGTGTGAAATTAAAAGCTTAGTGGAAAACGAGTGAAGCAACTGTAATAGTAACTATATAAAATGTAATATGTGAAAGGGAAGGTGCCTTTTATTTATATTATACACTGTGTGCAAAATATGTGTTATAGATACATCATTCATAGAATCATAGGTTTTGGTTGGATGAGACCTTTAAGATCGAGTCCAACCATTAACCCAGCACTGCCAGGGCACCACTAAACCTTGTCCCTCAGCACCACATCTCCATGGCTTTGAAACCCTACCAGGGATGGGGACTCCACCACTGCCCTGGGCAGCCTGGGCCAGGCCTTCACAACCCTTTTGGGGAAGACATTTTTCCTCATGTCCAACCTAAACTTCCCCTGGTGCAGCTTGAGGCTGTTTCCTCTTGCCTTGTTGCTTGTTCCTTGGGAGAAGAGGAAAAACCCCCACCCCATAAACATTTTGTGATGTGTAATGCAAATTTGACATACATCTGAATTCCAGATTGATTGGGGAAAATAGCTTTTTAAGTCTATTGCTAAGCTGCCCAATTCAGGCACTAAAATAAATAAGAAGAAATAAATTAGCTGGCTAAAATAAATAACCCAGCTGACACTCACTGGGGTTAAATTTTTGAGGGGTTTTGTGGTGTTTTCCTTTCTAGATATGCAAAATAACACGTGCAAATTTAAGCATGGGAATACAATTAATTTGGTACTTCAGAGGGTTTAAAGGCACTGCTGCTTACTATTGCTAGATAAGCTTTGAATTGCTGTATTTTAAATGTGTAACTCTTATCGCAGCACTGTTGTAGTACGCTGGTGAAGAGCTTTTTAAAAATTAGAATTAGTATCATATTAACAAATACCACAATGCTAAGATTTCAGGCTGTAGTTTTTATCTGCTTGAGGGTTGGGGGGCTCTGCAGAGAGATCTGGACAGCCTGTATCAATGGGCTGAGGCCAGTAGAATGAGATTCAACAAGGCCAGATTCTGGGTCCTGCACTTGGGTCACAACAACACCCTGCAACACTCCAGGCTTGGGGAAGAGTGGCTGGAAAGTGGCCATTGGAAAAGGACCTGGGGGTGTTGGTGGGTGGGCAGCTGAAGATGAACCAATGTGTGCCCAGGTGGCCAAGAAGGCCACCAGCATCCTGGCTTGTATCAGCACTAGTGTGGCCAGCAGGACTAGGGCAGGGATCGTCCCCCTGGACTCAGCACTGTTGAGGCTACACCTCAAATCATTGGTTCAGTTTTGGGCCCCTCACTCCAAGAAGGACATTAGGGGCTGGAGCATGTCCAGAGAAGGGCAACAAAGCTGGGGAAGGGTGTAGATCACGAGTCTTGTGAAGACCGGCTGAGGTCCCTGGGGTTGTTGAGCCTGGAGAAAAGGAGGCTCAGGGGAGACCTTCTCACTCTCAACAACTCCCAGAAAAGAGGTTGTAATGAGATGGGGGTTGTTGTCTTCTCCCAAGGAACGAGTGATAGGACAAGAGGAAATGGCCTTAAGTGGTGCATGGGGAGGTTTAGGTTGGATATTAGGAAAAACATCTTCCCTAAAAGGGTTGTGAAGGCCTGTCCCAGGCTGCCCAGGGCAGTGGTGGAATTCCCATCCCTGGAGGGATTTAAAAGCCATGGAGATGTGGTGCTGAGGGACATGGTTTAGTGGTGACCTGGAAGTGCTGGGTTAATGGTTGGACTTGATGATCTGAAAGGTCTTTTCCAACTAAAACCATTCTATGATTTTCTAATTATTTTAAACCATTATTCAATATGTTTTGAAACACACGATTTCACTATAGAATTTGCTTGTGCTCTGTTTGTAAGGGAAAATAAATCAGATAATCCCAAGACCAACAGCCCTCAAGCCCTTAGATGGAAGAGATTTTCTTGGGTTTTGTCTACCCTGAAGAGTTTTGGTGTGTTAAAACGCATGCTGACCTTTCGTTTGCTTTTGGTGCTCTGTGCAGCATCCTCCAGGAGACCTTGTCCCTCTGCTGGCATGGTGTCAGCTCCAGGTATGAGTATTGGGATGACCGCATCATGTTGGTTCCTTGTTCATTGTCAAAGATGGCTATCCAAGTATCTTTTTATATATAAAGGAGAGGCTGTTAACTTCCCTGCCTCTTGCTGCCTTATTTCCCCCCCTCCTATTTTGAGATATAAAACCTCAACTTAACAAAACACTTGAAGATGTTGTTGGAATCTAAGCAGAAAGAAAAGCATGAAGACACACTAAAAAACACAGCTTGGCTTATTCTGGGAGGGGAAAAAGAAACTGAGACACCAGTTTTCTTTGGTTCCTGGGGGATAAGAACAATTGAACATTGCCAGATGTGCACAGAGACTTGATAACGTGCAGGGGCTGCTGTGCTGCCAACCCATTGCATCTCCCGTAGTCCTGAGAGCTCAAAAAGAGAGCAGAGAAGTTGAGGGCTACAAAACCAGGCTACTCCCCGACACATTTTCCCACAAGGAGAGGCATCCACTTTGCCTAGATGCTGCATCAGCTAAATCCTGGGGCCCCAAGGGAGGTCTGTGGAAACAGATCCCACAGGCTCCTTGCAGACCAGCGCAGAGATACTCCCCATCCCAGCTGCTTCTCTCTTGGGTTCAAGAAATAAGCCATGGAACAAAAGCCGCTGCTACAAAATGCAGCCACAGAATAAGTAAATGAAAGCCAGGGATTAAAATTTTAAAGGAACTACATGAGGGAGTGACGAGCTTAATCCAGCTCCTTTTTGCCAGAGGTTGCAGAGTTCATGGTAGAATAAAGGAGACAGTCCTGTGCCCCGTAGGCAGCCTGGGTGCCTGTTAACCTCCCTATCCTGGGCAGCTGCAAGGGCAAAGGAGTTGGTTCCTCGAGGCAGAGCTGCTCAGGGCATTTCTGTTGCACACACTCCCAGATTCCCCTTCCCAGAGAAATTAAAGTTACAGAAACGTCCTTTGGGTTATATTTTTTTTCAAAGTCTGAGATTTTTTTTCAAAGCTGCTCTATTGCTATTGTAAGTAATTACAACATTTCAGTTTTTGTAATCCAGCCTCTCCAATGTTTTGGGAAGAAGTGCATTTGCAGCTGTAATAGAAGTGTATGGAAAGGATATTGTTACTAGAGCCAGATATTCTAAATGTCAGGCAATTACCTTATTTCCATATTGCCCATTTCATTTGAAAATTGCAAAGATATTCTTCAAAGAAAGGTTTCTCATAATGAATTTATGACAGTTTTAGCTCATTCCACTTATGGGTCACTGCATATTATACAGACATCAAAGTAAATGATTGCCCTGAGTATTAATATTCTTTCTTCTGGATTCCATTTAAAATTGTTTTGGTGGAAGAAGTATTAATTTTTCCTCTAGTATTTAATTTTTGAAAATCTCAAAAATAGGTGGATACTGTTAAAGAAGTTTGTAGCAAGTCAGAAATAACACATAAACTGATTGTGTGTCGAGGTTTAGGTTCAATCCACAAGACCTACAACAGACACTCTCTGTTAACCCCTCTCCCCCCACCCCCAAGTAGAGGAAGAGAAAGAGGATAAGGGAGAGAGACTTATGGCCCCCTCCCCTCCCAAATGGGAGAGGAAGGGAATGAGAGAGAGGCTTCCAGATTAGAAAAGAAAAATAAAACAGCTTTAGTGAAGATAATAATAATAAAATGGGATATGTACAAAATGGGATCAAAGGCAGGACCAAGAAGATGACCAAAGGGAATGGTCCTAGAAGGCAAGAAGGCCCTCAAAGGAAGCGAAGGCCGGCAGAAAGATCCTGAAGGCACACTGGAAGGGAAGGCCAGTGAAGGGCTGATGGGAAGGCTCAAGACCCTCACAGTCCTGTGCAGTGACCTTGGCCTGCACACCAATCCTTGGTAGTAACTCTAAACATCAAGCGTTCTCACTGCTAGAAGCAGATGCTGTCTGCAAAAACATGCTGTTAGCTTCAGAAAGTGCGGTTAGTTAGGAGAGACTCAGATAAAAAGTAAAATCACTGAACAGAATTGGTTTGGTTCTAACTCAAACCAGGACATTGTGTGCCAGATACGCAGACTGGTCCTTGTTTCCATCTTCACCCTCTATTGAATAAATCTTAATAGTATTCTATTGACAGGTAGAATGATACAATTCAAATTGTTGGGCTCTTAGAAAGCTTGAAAGAAAAAAAACCTTCTTTCTAAGCATATTTTAATAAGTGTCCAGGAGCAACATGTAATTGCAGCTTTGCTGATGTTTTTAGGGGAAAAAATATTAGTGAAGGACTAATGCCCAAGAGCCTTGGGCAGCTGTCAGGGGACCATTTTCAGGACCAGCTACATCATCTGTGTAAAGGATTCTTGCAAAACCTGCCAAGATGTTCCAGTCACTTGTAGGAGCAGATCATTTTCCATCCTGGTCATGTTTTTGGTATGCCTGTGTCATATTAATGGGTGGGGTTTTTCCTTCTCTGTTGAGAAGGAAGATAGATGGGGAGCGGTTGGGGAAGCAGAGGAGTCAGCAGCAGTGGCGGGGTCGCTCTTGGAGTGAACGATACTGCTGGCTTTGAAATCCTCTGCTAATATAAACTACATTGCTCTGTTCAGTGTCCTCTTAAAGCCCAGCCAAGCTGCTCTTCCTTCACCATAGGCACTGGCGGAAAATTCACTTTGCTGAGAAAGTCCTCTTTCTCAGGAGTCCTACATAGGATCCAAACTGCCAAACTTAAAGCATTGGTGGTTTTTGGATGAAAAATGTCAGACTTCTCCAAACCACATCATCCAGGGTTTGTAGATGTCAGTGTTTGAAGCCCAAGCCAGGTGCTGCTGTGGAGAGGTCTGGCCGATGGGCAAAGTAACATTTCCCCATAGCCCTGACTGTACCAGCCCACCAGCAACCATGAGCTTGTGGGCATTTCTCAAATCCTCTCATTGTCATCGTCCTTCTGCTTGAAGTTATCAAGGGCACGGGCATCATATCTGTTTTGGACATGCAGCTTCTGCTGCTGCTCTCCAGAAGGAGGTATAGAAACGTGTCCTGCACCCAAGAACAGTTTATTGTGCACTTTGCAGTAAACCAGCCTGCGTTGCAGTGCTGCCAACAGCAGCCATTTGAGAGTGAGTCACTTGACCAAAATATACAGATTATATGTAAAATTTGTTATTTAAAAATGTTATTCCTGAAGCTCTGGAAATTTTTGATGTGTTTCTTCTATGATTGTGAGGAGTGGGAACCATCCCCCCCCCTTTTTTTTGGAGCTGAGATTCTTTTTTATCCTTTCCATTATTTTTTTAAGAACCTAAGCGTCTCAAAACTTGAGGAACTGGAGCTTTAAGAAGAATAAGCAGCAAGATTTTGAAAGCTGTCAGCAATAGAAGCTCTCTCTGTCCTCTGTTTTGGTACTTGCTTTTCAGCAATTGCCTGTTAGGTCTTAATTACTAATTCTGCTGGTTTAGAATTGTAGAAACATAGAATTGTTTAGGATAGAAGAGACCTTTCAGATCATCAAGTCCAACCGTTAACCCAGCACTGCCAGGTCACCACTAAACCATGTCCCCACATCTCCATGGCTTTTAAATCCCTCCAGGGATGGGAATTCCACCACTGCCCTGGGCAGCCTGGGCCAGGCCTTCACAGTCCTTTTAGGGAAGACATTTTTCCTCATGTCCAGCCTAAAGTTCCCATGCACCACTTGAGGCTGTTTCCTCTTGTCCTATCACTTGTTCCTTGGGAGGAATGACCGACCCCCACCTGGCTCCAGCCTCCCTTAGGGGAGTTGCCAAGAATGAGAAGGTCTCCCCTGAGCCTCCAGGCTCAACACTCCCAGGTCCCTCAGCCGCTCTTCACAAGACTTGTGCTCTACACCCTTCCCCAGCTTCATTGCCATTTTCTGGACCTACTCCGGGACCTCAATGTCTTTCTTGTATTGAGGTGCCCAAAACTGTTGGAACAGAGGATAAGACAGGATACAGGCCAAAATCGACACGAGGAAGTGCCTAAAATTTGGTAAGTCACTGTCAGAGAATAAAAGCTGGCAAACCCAGGCAGTTGTGCTCACTGCTAGCCCAAGAGTCCCAAGGTGGGAGTACCACTGACCACTGGTGAGCTGTGGTCTCCTGTCCTCCTGCCTCCTTTTGATAGCAGCAAGTTAGAAGCTGATCCTTTCATCTGTTCAGATTTAGTTATAGACATTATTACATGGGTTTGCTCAAGCTTTCCTTCCACGCATAGGTCTCCTTGAGTTGAGGTGGTTGTGAGAAAACTTGGGGCCCAGGATTTGCATAATCTGGTGAGACTCTAATTGTAGACTGTTTAGGTACATGGAGATAGCAAACAAATTTATCCATAGAAAGCTCATTAGATATTTAACCATGCAGCTTTAATGATGTCTCCGTTTTTATTTGAATACAATATTGCACCTGGAAATGAAAGTTTCAGGGTGCTGAGAGGTGGAATATGCCATTTTAGACCCAAAACCACTACTCAATTTATTAATTTTGATTTACTGAAGCTGATGTGGTGCCCTTGGAGGGGTAGGACATACAGGGTTGATTCCAGGCAAATCCTTCTTACAATCAGTGCGATTTAATGTAACTTGTTTATACTGTGGCTATTTTTTTCAGTTGAAAAAGTGTTTTAGTTTGTGAACTTTCCTAACTAATGCCTTTAAAGACCTGTTAGAAGAGGTGAACTTGAAGCCAGTCAAGTGAACTGTTGTCTGCTCTACAGAAGAGATCTCCAGGACCCAGTTGTTGGGATTTAATGCTCTGCAGAGGCTGGGGTCCTGTGACAGATGCTTCCTTCTCTCCTGCCTTTATCCTGTGTTTCTTTGACCAACACCAACACTTTGATCCCCTCACCTGTTTGTAGAGAAATGCATCTTTTAAAGTCGTTTCTTATAGTTGGGAGCTCAGCCTGCTTGCACTGAGCTATGATGGCTTAGTATAGATTTGGAGATGAACTTTAAAGGCAAGGACTGACCGTTATGAAAGGATGAGATTTGTTCATGTTTTTAGGGAAGAGATTGCTTCTGCTGTCTTCCAAGGTTGGTGATGGCTGGTTTGATCTCAAACTCAGTGAAACAGATGACACTTGACAGCTCTCTAGTGCAAAGTAGACCTCAACATCTGTGTCTGGATGTCTCTCTCGTATGGAATTTAATGCATCTTCGTGAGTGAAAGGCGAGAAAGGTGGCATCTTCTGTGGACAGCAGAGCTGCTAGGGTGAGTAAGGTCCGAAGCTCCGAAGAGGAATCTGCCTTAGTGGCCTCTGAAAGCAAGTGGGACTTAAATGACTGTCCTAGGAAGAGATTGGAGAGGTAAAGAAGGAAGGGCAGGAGTTGAAAGGTGGGCAGAAAAGGGGAAAAGGAGCAGAAACACTACAAGGACAAGTAAGAAGAGATTCAGAGGGCTTTTGGCAACCCTGAACGTCTCAGCTTGTCCTATAGTTGAGGAGTGGCATCCTTCCTGTAAGCAGTGAGGCACCCTGTGGGCTGCCTTAATGAGACACCCACCTTGATGCTTATCAATATCTAAAGGATGAGTGCCAAGAGGATGGGGTCAGACTCTTTTCAGTGCTGCCCAGTGACAGGACAAGGGGCAGTGGGCACAAACTGGAACCCAGGAGGTTCCATCTGAACAGGAGGAAAAACTTCTTTCCTGGGAGGGTGCTGCAGCCTGGCCCAGGCTTCCCAGAGAGGTGTGGAGTCTCCTTCTCTGGAGAGATTCCAAACCCGCCTGGACACAATCCTGGGCACCCTGCTCTGGGTGACCCTGCTGGAGCAGAGTGGGTTGAACGAGTTGATCTACAGAGTTCCCTTCCAACCTATATGATTCTGTGGTTACTGACAAGTAGGAAGACACCCAGGTTTCATTTCACAAAGATAGCGTACCGCCAGCTAGCATTTTACTCAGCGTTAATTCCAGATAGAGATAGCTGAGGGCACTTATCACCTCTAAGAAATGGGGCCTGATGTAGCTGGGAGCTTAGTCTCAGCATTTCTTTCCAAGGTATTTTGTGAGGAGCCTGGAGATTTTTTGTGATCTCTCCCAGTTTGATCCCACAGGGATTGCTGTGGTCAATCACAGTGTTGTTCTGTAGGAGATAGTTCAGGTCCTGTGTCTTAGCCTTTGCTCTTTGCCTCTGTGTGGTCTTACTGGTGTGGAGATTCCACAATGCAGGTCTGCGCTGTTGCCATGAACAGCATGTGATAGCAGCATATTACATGATCTAGATTTGTTGTTACTTGAAAAACAGCGTTTTCTAACATGGTTTTTCAAATGGGTGTTTTCAGTTTTGAATTTGCTGCTTTTCTGTTGAAAGCCTCATTGCTCCTCTGTGAGAGGATTATAAAACCAGGAGGTCCCAATCCATTCTGCATTATTATTGTTTCAGAATGCTTGCATTTTCTCCCCTTTTTTATATAAAAAGGTGACTTTTTTCTACTATCCAATCCATACAAGGCTTTCTTCATCACCTAAAATATTTTAATGGTGGTTTTTTTCCCCTGCTCTTCTTGGTTATTTAGCAAGAAACGTAAAAAATACTTCTTAGAATCATAGAATGGTTTCGGTTGGAAGGGACCTCAAAGATCATCTGGTTCCAACCCCCTGCCATGGACAGGGATACCTCCCAATAGACCAGGTTGCTCAAGGCCCCGGGAAGAAGCAACGTACAGTAGAAGATACAAGAACAAGGAGTAGTTGCAGGAATAAAATTTGTAGCAGGAGGGCATGAATTATTAAACTAATATTTGAAAACACACTTTCTATTGTACTGAATAAGCATGAAATGTTGTTTTCCTCTTTCAATAGTCGCTGCTTTTTTTTAGGTTTTCCACCTGTTAGGCAATTATATGCTTACCTTTTCCACCGCTGCAGCAGTTGTTTTGTGTTTGTTTGCTTCATATTTTGATAGGGCTTTATCACAATATACGAACAAAGTCAGTAAATATTTTAAATCAGCTGTGGAGAAAATGATGGTATTTTGTGCAAAATGTGGATATTTTTAAGGGGATCTTTTATTTTTTAGTTCTTTCAGGGAAATCAGGGGTCTCTGCAGGGGCTGAGCTACCCTGGCATGTTATCAGCTTAGGTTTGATGGGACAGTGCTGCAGTGAAGGCCCCATGCAAGCAGACGACTTCCTGATTTAATGATGTCTTTCTAGAGAAAGTGAAAGAGAACTGGAGATGGCTGTTGGGCCTCATTAGCTGTATTAATGGGCTTGTTGAGCTCTTCAGCTTTAATTACTGCATGCTCAGAGTGACAGGCTTGGCAAATCCACGTCTCCCCAAGACATAGTGTGAACTCAGAAGGTGCTCCCCTGTTTACTCTCCTGCTACCGTGCAGTTTGGGACCACTGGAAAGGTAACAGTGTTCTTCAGCCTATGTTGGTCTACCTTGCCAAGGAGGTTTGCTGGTGCTGGGGCAGCAACTGCAGAGGTCTTCAGAGTGGTGTGAAGCCATGGGATGATCCATTGATGGGGCTCTAAGCAACCTGATCTGGTTAGAGACATCTCTGCTGACTGCAGGGGAGTTGGACTAGATGACCTTGGAAGGTCCCTTCCATCCCAATGCATTCTATGATTCTATGGGGAAGAGATGAGTGAACTGAGAAGGAGTGGTTTGTTCCTGGTGGTGGATGAAAGTGGAGTCGTGTAAACCTACACACGCAGATAGCGAAGATCGACAACATCCCTCGTGTTCTACAGACATTGCTGGTGCCCTGAACGCTGCCCACCCCCAAAAAAAAGAAACTAGAAGAGTGATAAAAAACTTGGGAAGGAGAAGGATATAAATATATAGTGTTTTCAAGACTTTTTTTTTTTTTTTTTAAGATCTTCAGGTCCAACCATTAATGCAGCACTGCCGAGTCCACCACTAAACCATGTCCTTCAGCCCTCACCGCTTTGAAAGCCCTCCAGGAATGAGGATTCCACCACTGCCCTGGGCAGCCTGGGACAGGTCTTCACAACCCTTTTAGGGAAGACATTTTTCCCAATACCCAACCTAAACCTCCCTGTGCACCACTTGAGGCTGTTTCCTCTTGTCCTATCACTTGTTCTTGGGAGAAGATACCAACCCCCACCTCATTACAGCCTCTTTTCTGGGAGTTGTCAAGAGCGAGAAGGTCTCCCCTGAGTCTCCTTTTCTCCAGGCTCAACAACCCCAGGGCCCCCAGCTGCTCCTCAGAAGACTTGTGCTCTAGACCCTTCCCCAGCTTTGTTGCCCTTCTCTGGACACGCTCCAGCCCCTCAATGTCCTTCTTGGAGTGAGGGGCCCAAAACTGAACTGAGGATTTGAGGTGTGGTGTCACCATTGCCAAGTACAGAGGTAGGCCACATAGATAAGGTATGTGCCTCCAGTTGAACTGTGAATACTTCAGCCACCTCTAAGGGTAAAACAATGAGTGTATCTCATTGGGCTGGAAGGGGCTCAGCCTGATTTTTTTTCCACTGTAATTTCACCTTTTGGCTTTGGTTGTTTCCCTTTGCTGTTGCGGATAGCTGAGACTGGCTGCTCTGCAGGCAGCTGAGACACTCAAGTGCCTGTGTTGGAAGGGGTTTCTGCATTTCAACTGGTGGAAAGACAAGGAGGACATTGGATTAGGAGAAGGAGGATCAACGTAAGATTATAATCTTCAAGGGTTCAGGTTGTTTTTTTTTTAAGTAAAAAGAAAAAGTTGGGGATGAAAAAAATTATGAAAATAAAAAAAAATATTCTTGTAAAAGCAAGCTAGGCTGTAAAATGCTGGGCAGATAATTCAGGCTGTTGTGCATACGGAGGACTGTGCAGTTTGGAATTACATGTAGGTATGTTATAAAATATATCTGTATACATGAATAATTTTGAATGTGAAGCACTGGTTTACACAGTAACAAAATAGTACTGAACCGAGCTAATATGCAACTTAACCAACAGTCCAGTGTTTGTTCTCACCGGGAAGAAAACCTTTTTTTTTTGGCTTTAAATGGTTTGCTCCTTGTTCCCGCAAGAAGCAGCGTTTGAGTTCAAACGCAGCTCTCCGGTGCTCGGCTTTCATCTTCCACTCTTGATCTGCATGAACCGCACTGGCTGCGTACCCCTGTGTGCTGCTTTATCTCATAAGTAATCTTTCCATGGGACAGCATCAAAGACAGGCAGCTTTAAATCAAATAAACAAGCTGCCCGGTAGTCTGTGTGTGGGAACACAAAACCAGTGCTTTTTAATAAGTAATAATATTATAATTGTGTGTGTATACATATATGTAAATGTGGTTTGTATTACAGCAGCACCTCACAGCAGTAGTTGGGAATCAGAAGTGGCTGCTGTGCCTGCAAACACAGCAAAAAGGGGGCTCATGCATAACCAGTTCTTCCCAAAAATTTCATCCAAACCAGCACTTTTATTCCAAAATCCATGTACTTCCAGGGGAACAACCGAGGGACAAGTTTCCCAACCCCAAGGTGTTAAATGAAAGGCAGATGCTGGAGCGGGTAAAGGCACAGGATGCAGCAGAGCATCTGTCCTCTTGGCCCAATGTTTGGATGCTGGACTCTGCAGTGAGGGGATGATGAGGATGGGAGTGGGGCGGGAGCACGCCATCCAGCTGCCCTTTTCGCTTGGTTTTCTTTTTCCTTTAACCATTTGGAGAAATGAAGCTGCTGTGTGTGAGAGAAGAGGGACGGATTTGACTGTGAGGCATGGTGGAAAGCAGGGGATGATTTCAGGGTGGGGGGAATGCTGGTAATGCACACTTTTACCAGTGAAACACTGTGGGTTGGCCAGATCACCCTCTCTTTTTAGACCTGCAGAGCACGTTACCGTAGCAAGCATACTTGAGCTAAACAGAGGAGATCCTCAGCCCTTTCAGGTGACTGGTGGGGCTCTGAAATAGCTGCCTTCAAGTTGCTTCATAATCTGTAAGAATGAGTCAAGGTCAAAATGTGCTTTATTTTTTGCAAGGGCTTGGCTGGATGCACGAGTTTAGCAGCTTATATATTTGTGGGATTTGTTGCTTCTGGAGATCTCCCGGCTCTCTAAGTCACTCTGTCCTGCCAAAGATTAACATCTGTATGGGAAGGCTGTCTCCGAAGCCATGTTTACACTCATTTCCTTCCTGGGGAAAACATTCAGCAGCGAAACATGACTTGGGCAGCCCTGTGGAAGCGTTGACAGCAGATGCGAGGAGACCGTGGCACATTCTTCCAAAGCACAGCTTGTTCTAAGCGGGCTGTGTCTTGAGTTTTTTGCATCCTCTGTGGTTTGGTTTTTTTTTTCTTAAAAAAACCCCCAACATTCAGAAATCTTCTACTGAGCTACAAGCATTGCTCAGCCTTGCAGCGAACCCAGCCGGGGCTGGTTGCTGGCCAAGCCTTTGCTAGCCGCAGCCTGCACACCACGTAACTCCTCTAAGAATAGTCCCAGTGCTCTTTTAAAAAAGCCCCCCCTCCAAAAAAGATTTTAGCCATGCATTGTCTTCATCCCTGTTGGAAAGAGGTGGAGTTTGGAGGGGATTTTTTTTTCTCCCATGACACTGTCCGTTGTTTCGCCAGTGCTTGCAATGAGCTATCGCTAATGCTGAGAAGTATTTTCGGACTTAATGCAGTGAGTCAGGGCTTAGCCATAAATTGGTCATGGGATAGAAAGGATACAGATTGTCTGTTACCCAGTGTCTAGTTTCAACGATTTTCAGAAACATGAGCAATTTCTCAACCGATGTTAATTAGACACATAACTCTTTCTGAGATGATCTAAGGCAAGGATTAATTATAAAAGTTTCTCAGTGTTAGAACATGTTTCTTTAGTTAAAGTTTGGCATGCTGTCATTTTACAATTAGCATGAGAGAATTCTCCTCTACTTAAAATCCCTAAACACACCATTCTATCTTGCTACATAAATAACCATATTTGAGTTTATCTAAACAAATCTAACTGTTAAATGGGAAAAACACATAAAAGGCCCAAGCGCTACCAGCCAATTCAAAGGCTCATTGAGTGGACTTGCATATTGCTTGTGGGCTTGGCTGTGTTTTGGAAGCTGTTCTTCTGGCTGTACTTGAATTCACACTTAAGTAAAACTCACCATAGGTTATTTTCCTATCTTCATTTAAAAAATAAGTGCCCGTTATGTCCTTCTCCTTTTGTCTCCATAGGCAGGGGCTTTTCCAGGGCCACCTCAGTGGAGTCTTGATGGAGATAAGGATCCAGTAGCCCTATGTTAAACCACCTCCTTTGGTTGTATGTCCTTAAAATTGTCTGCGAAATTGTGAGGGTGTGAAAACAGCCAGTTCACATAAACTTCATCGGTTCGCCTTTTAGAAAAACCTAAAATAAAATGGTCAAATGGAAGGCTTGGTTCGACTTGATCATATACATTCACCAGAGACTGGATGAGATGACACATCTTCTCTCCATCTTCTCTGTCTTTTGTGCTCCTGGTATTCCTAGGGGGTAAATTTTAGCGGATTCTCATGGCATAATATCAGAGTGTTTCTGCTTGAGGATTCCTTCACTAATTTAGAAAACTTGGCCAAGTTTCATTTTATTCACATTTTTACTTCATAAAACCCTTTTCTTTTGATTAAGTCATATAGCCAAATAGTGATGTCATTTTTTTAAGTATCTTACTTCTGTGAGTGCTTTAAAATAGAAAAGATTCAAATCTAGTTCCTATGACTGCCATGTTTGAAGTGTTGGGGTTTTTTTCTAGAAAAGCATTGCATTATCCTGTCCTTAAGCTCAGGTAATGTAATAGAAAATGGTTGGGGATTTTTGCTTGTAATAAATTTAGACTTAGATTCTTATCATATGTTAATGTTTTTAATAATCTAACACTAAAGATCTCCCTGGTTTTATGGTCTATACTTATGACTTCTGCATTATGTATGCTGATGATTACTATGCGAATCTAAGTTATTAAATTGATTTTCTGATGATGGCACAGAGCATAAAGCTGAGTTCACTTAAGGAAATAAAAGCAATGTGAACACAAAGCACTAAAACAATAACAAAGTCTGTTGTGTCATGTTGGGTGACGAGCCATGGAGGGATTTGTAGTTCAGCTTTCCACTGAAAGCCTTTTGTGAAGTGGTGCTCTGGCATCACTCAGCTTCCAGTCCTCAGTGTCCCCAAGCTTGGCCCAGTTGCCTGTAGGACACAATGTGTTGGACCCACTTTGAGTTTACAAATGGTGACAGATTACTTTGGAAAGACAGATTACAAACATGCATCATGGCCACAGTCTGAGTCCTATAAAAGTGATGTATGGCTGGTGCAGACTGATAAAAATTCATATCAAGGGAGCAGCTTAATTAACTATTCTTGATTATAGTGGTACATTATGTGAATTTAATAGCTTGTATTCAAAAGCAGAATGTGAAGTCATGTAATACTTTGGTGTATCTTGCTGGCAAATTGTGAGCTGCCAGAGGTTCTCCATGATTAACTGAGTTTAGAGGAACTGGGGTAGGAGATACCAAATAATTATTCTGCTCTTTCTTCAAGCTCATTGCCTTTTCTGAGTAAAGAAGCTGTTAGGAACAAAGTCATGGGAGTGACCTAGAAACAGTATCAATAGCTATCAGGAAAGGTAAGGCATATTGGGATTGGTAAACAAGGGCTTCTGTTGAATACCACCATCAAAATGCTGGGCAGTGAATAGTTAACAGCATTGTCTCTCAGACTTCCAAGTTAATGTTCGGTTTGTGTCATCAGGGTTGTTGAGGTCATTGTAGGTGTGGAGAACAGAAGTTTATTGGTCTCACTTTGGTCATTTTTTAGGTTGAGCAGCTCTGGTTCATGAAGTATTTTCTCAGTGGTCATGCTTTGTGGAGCTCTAATCGTTTTGTGGTTCTTTGAGACCTCCTTGAAGCATGTAAGCTGAAGAAGGTCACGTATTCTGCAGCCCATTACACCTTTTACATGCATCAGTATGATGCTTGTCCTTTTTGCAAGAGCATGATAATAAAGGCTCGTGTCCAGCAATCTTCTAGATCCTGTTCAGCAGAATTGCTAAGTAAGCTGGTGTTTCCATTTTGTATGTTTCCTAAGTGCAGTACCTAGCACTAGGACCTTGTTTGAACCATCTCCTGTCCCTTTCAGTACATCTCTCTAAGTTGTCAGCGTAACTTTGAGTCCTGCGAAGTACAGAGTCTTCCTGGCTTGATGCTCTTTGTAGTTTTGGAAAGCAGTCATAGTCTCCAGTTCATTATTATTCATAATCTCAATTCCTAATGAAAATGCAGCTCCAGGACAGATACCAACAAAATCCTGCTTAGTAAGTGCTAGCATGAACCCAGGTGGCCAAGAAAGCCACCACCATCCTGGCTTGTACCAGCACTAGTGTGGCCAGCAGGACTAAGGCAGGGATTGTATCCCTGTGCTCAGCACTGAGGAGTCTGCACCTTGAATCCTGGGTTCAGTTTTGGGCCCGTCACTCCTTGGGGGTCTGGAGCGTGTCCAGAGAAGGGCAATGAAGCTGGGGAAGGGTGTAGAGCACAAGTCTTCTGAGGAGTGGCTGAGGGACCTGGGGTTGTTCAGCCTGGAGAAAGGGAGGCTCAGGGGAGACCTTTCTTGCTCTTGACAACTCCCAGAAGAAGCGGTTGTAATGAGGTGGGGGTTGGTATCTTCTCCCAAGGAACAAGTGATAGGACAAGAGGAAACAGCCTCAAGTGGTGCACAGGGAGGTTTAGGTTGGGTATTGGGAAAAATGTCTTCCCTAAAAGGGTTGTGAAGACCTGTCCCAGGCTGCCCAGGGCAGTGGTGGAATCCCCATCCCGTGGAGGCTTTCAGAGCTGTGGAGATGTGGTCCTGAGGGACATGGTTTAGTGATGACTTGGCAGTGCTGGGTTAACAGTTGAACTTGATGATCTGAAAGTTCTCTTCCAACCAAAACTATTCTATGATTCTGTGATATATTCTTCCAGTTTAATAATGTGACATAATAAACGGCCGTCTGTACAGCCAGCCAGCTTTGCACTTACTTTTCCACTAGTAGGTCTAAACAAATAGACTTGATTTTCCTAACTTGTTTATGAAAATGCCCAGAAGTATGATGACAAAAGTATTATGAAAATCAAAGTGTATCACATGTTCACTGCAGAACTGAAATACAGTATTTACATAACTGTGAGATATTTTTAAAAATCTAAGTTTCCGATGCAACATTTTTTCCAATTTAAAGGTTTTCCCTAAAAATACTAATACTATGGAATAGATACTTACTTTAAAATGCAAGCTTAGATTTTGAAGCATAATAGAAAGCCAAAGGGAATTTTGGGAGCCAGTTTTATTGCTGCAGAATGAAGAGCATTAAATGCCTTTGTTATACAATGCCTTGGTATCAGTCAAAGCTCAGATTCAGTTGGTCTGCTCAATTAGCACAGATGTAGAAATAGTGAAGTTTATCATTCTGTGATGTTGAAATGAGCTTGACGAGATATCTCCTCATCTTCTCCCTTAAAATGATACAAAAATCCTGCTTTACATTTCTTCTAGAGTCAGGACCTCCTATACATTTACACATGAACTCATCTGTACAACCTTCCTGATTCAAATTAGGGAGAGTTTTCAGGGCATATTTTCACTATAAAGACGTAGATAAGGTATTGGGATGGGTAAGCATTGCTGCTGCTTGAATGTAAGGTGAATGAAGAACATACTCTCAGAGCAGCTATCCTGGCTTTGAGACTGGGCATCTGCACACCTGCAACTGAGCCAAGATGAAGAGTTAGGTTTTGCTCCTTATTTTTTCCTGCTTCAATATGAAGAATAAGGTTTTGCCCCTAATTTGGTTTTGCACTTTCTTAATGCACCCGGGATGCATGGAGAGGAGAGTGGCCAGCAGGTCGAGGAATGTTCTCTTCCCCCTCTACTCTGCCCTGGTGAGGACACCTCTGGAGTATTGTGTCCATTTCTGGGCTCCCCAGTTCAAGGAATTACTGGAGGATCCAGTGGAGGCTACAAAGATGCTGAGGGATCTGGAGCATCTCTGTGACAAGAAAAGGCTGAGAGACCTGGAGCTGTTCAGCTGTAAAAGAGAAGACTCAGAGGGGATCTGGTCAGTATCTAAAGGGCAGGAGTCAAGAGGATGGGGCCAGACTCTTTTCAGTGGTGCCCAGTGACAGGACAGGGGGCAGTGGGCACAAACTGGAACCCAGGAGGTTCCATCTGAACAGGAGGAAAAACTTCTTTGCTGTGAGGGTGCTAGAGCCTGGCCCAGGCTTCCCAGAGAGGTTGTGGAGTCTCCTTCTCTGGAGAGATTCCAAGCCCACCTGGACACGATCCTGTGCAATATGCTCTGGGTGACCCTGCTTTGGCAGGGGGGTTGGACAAGATGATCTCTAGAGGTCCCTTCCAACCCCTACCATGCTGGGATTTTATGATTCTGTTTTGATCCTAATTTTTTCCTTATCAAAGTTGAAGAATTGGGCTTTGTTCCTACGTTTTTTCTGATTTGTTAGGTTTTCTACACAGTATCTTACCTTGACTAGAATTAGTGAAGGTCTGAGCCCTGAACTAAGCAGCAAAGAGGTATGGTTTCTTTGAGAGATCCTTGTTCCTCCTGGTACCTATCTCCTGGGAGCACAGCTAACTGCAACAGGTAGGCTTACTGTAATGGATAGGACTGGCTGTGGCTGAAGGTATTGTACCCTACAGCAAGTAAATAGCCCAAACTTCTTAAAGGCATGTCTGTATCAACAACCCATTTTTTGTGGAGATGTATGTATTGCAGAAGCTGCCTCTGCAGTTACACCTAATTATAAGACACCATGGTTTTGTATTTTATTAGCGCTTTGAAAAAATTAGCGAAATCCATTAACACTGTGGTCAGTGAACTCATCTGAAATTGCCCAATGACGCCATTATTTATGTACAGTGGAAAAAATCGATACATTTAATCCAAGATAGGACAATCTGGCTTTCTAAAGGAGAAGGCTGCCTGGGTTGCTGAGGCCTGGAAATCATTGCCTCATGTGAATTGAATCACTTCCAGCAGTTGTGTGGCTGAACCTTCCAGACTGATTTGACTCACAGGGACCGAGTATCTAAATGAAGTGTATTTGTCATGCTGCAGCCCTACAGGATTAAGAGCACTTGGGTTCATTTGATCTGATGCATTCCTACAATATTAAATAAGTCCATTTTTTATTGTCCTTTGCACCCTGTATTTTCCTGGCTGTGGAAGTCCAGCATCTTACTTTTTGGAAAGTCAGCTGTGATATGACAGATATTTCTGGCCAGTATTTCTAGCTCTGGTAGGGCTTGAAGAATTCTTGGCTGGCTTTTACAGTAGGCTGATAGCTTAGACCAAATATAACAAGAGGCAGAGTACAGCATGTAGAATTAAATCTTGTTATTATATTATTTTTCTTGCCTTATTCACTGTATTCTGGGTTTTGTGATAAATAGTAATTCTAAAATGTTTTGATCAATACTTAGCTGTTAAATAATTTTAAACAAAACATCTGAAAGATCCTTTTGTCTTTCAGCAAGATAATTTTGCTGTGAAATTTGCTTTCATAATTCATTTGGGAAGTCCAGTTTATTGAACGTTTGAGGTGAAGGTTTGGGATCCTGATAGTTGTATGGTTTCTCCTTTGCAGCTGTGTCAATGGGCACTGTTTATGATTGCTCAAAGACACAAGTTGCACAGTTTAAAGTCTTTGCAGAGGTACCTCATGGGTAGGATAAAAGGGAAGGAGAAGGGTGTCATGTGAAGGCAAAGCTGTGAATCAACTACAATAGGGACATCTGTGTTCCTTCTCACAGTAGCATTCATACGTAAGTAAATAATGGCTGACAAGGAAAGGGTGGGAACAGAGGAGAACAATGAACAGACTAAAGCTTTCCAAAGAGGTGAGCTTCATGGTGGAAACCAAGAGAGGAGGAAAGTTTGCGCCAGCCATGCCATCTCCCTGGTGCTTTGATACTCAGTGGACTGCACAGCCATTTGAGTCAGTTGGCGTGAATGAACCATGTGAAAAAGACTTAAAGTTTGCTTTTCAGACAGATCAGTGAGTTAACAGGTGTCCTTACAGGGCCAGACAAGTCCTAGTCCTGGCAGAAGAGCATACCAAAAGTGCGTGGCTGGGACCCCTTAGTGGCAGACCTCAGTCAAATGGCCATAAATTGACTGTGGAACTGCACTCCTGATGAGAGAGGGACCTACCAAGAGGTAAATAAATACCTTTCAATATTGAAAAATATTCTCTAAATGTATATTGTGTTATTAATGTTGACCTGAGTTTCTGATGGGTCCAGGAGAGCATGTGCTGAAAGGCCATGGAGGTGGCTCTGCAGCTTACCGGGATCCTTTCTGGGATCTGGGAGGCCAAAAGCTGCTCACAGCGTGGCTAATATTAATTGAAATATTAATTTCAGCAAGCTCACAACAGCGTGGCTAATATTAACTGAAAGTAATTTTAAGCTCTAGGAATTTAGGGCTTAAACTAAACTCTCAATTTGAGGTTTAGAAGGAGACCACCTAATCATCTAAATGTTTGCCTCCCCAGATGAGGCTTGACACCATCCTGAGCCTTCTCTGCACCCGCTGGCCGGTTAGCAAGTTGCTTAATGTGGCCTTTCAGAAGTGAGTGGACAGGGGAGAGCTGTGCACCATCTCAGTCTGAGGTTGGTGTCATAACAGACAGCTCACCTGGAGCAGTCTGAGCAGCAGGAAAGTCCATAGATGGGCTGGAGAAGAGAGACTGTGGGCCCAGGAGCTCACAGGTTTGAGGCAAGCATACCTGTAAGCAGTGTGAGGCCGTGGCGTTCGCTGAAGCAAAGGAGTAAGCCCTATACATAATAACAGAAAGGCTTTCATTGTTCTAGAACATTAATAGGACGGTGCAGTGTTACCACCTGCTAATTTATAGCTACAAGTCTAGGGCAATGTGTGACTGCTTGTGTTCCATTTTTAAGAAATGAGTAGTCTTGGCTGAAGGGAGTGTATTTCCTTCTTCTCATTACCCTCTGTTGATCACTGTTGGCTTAGCTGAGGTTTAAACATCATAAAATGTGCCCCCATCTTGTGGCCCCCCATCTGCTGTTTGCCCTTCCTTCCTCCGGTGAAGGTTATTTTATGAATTCTGCTTATACGTGGCACAGGCTTTTTGCTGGCCTCCATGCTGTTCCTGTGGCTGGATGTTTGCCCGTCTTCCTCTTCGGCTTTCCTTCCCTGCCTGCCTCACCCAGCTGTGCTAAATGTACGTAGCAGTATCATAAAGAGTCCTTCCAGCATAAAGTCATTTGTTGTCGTCATGATGTTTAATAGCGGCAAAATCAGCCTTCAGCACATGTGGTCTTCTGCTGGAAGAGTCATGCAGACCATGTGTAGTGGGTCTGGCTGAGCTGGGTCTGTTTTGTGCTGGGAGCTAGAAGGGTACTGATAACATACCTGTGTTGTGACTACTGCTGAGCAAGGATCCCAGCATTCACCCCTCCAGTGGGATGGGGTGGGCAAGATCTTGGGAGGGGACACAACCAGGACAGCTGACCCAAACTGACCAAAGGGATATTCCATACCATATGACGTCAGCTCAGCTATAAAGCTAGGGAGAAGGAGGAGGAGAGGGGGGCCGTGCCATTGTCCTCCAGAGCAACCGCTACGCGTCTTGGAGCCCTGCTTCCCAGGAAGTGGCCAAACATCGCCTGCTGATGGGAAGTAGAGAATAAAACTTTGTTTGCTTTGCTTCCGTGCGCGGATTTGCTTGGCTTTGCTTCTATTATTAAACTGCTTTTTGTTTTCTCATCTTATATTCCTCCCCTTTCTTTTTGCTCTGCTGAGGAGGGAGCGGGGAAGGAAAGGGGGGGTGATAGAGTGGCTTTTTTTTGTGTTTTGGGTTAGCCAAGGTTAACCCACCACACCATGATTCAGGAGAGCAGCATTATGGGCGTATGCACTGTTGATTTAAGGGGAATTTTAGGTACCTCCATGAGATGAAATATGTCTCTAAGGGGGATATAGGCACCTCCATGAGATGAAACAGGCCTTTAAGGGGGATTCAGACACCTCTGTGAGATTAAATGGGCCCTTAAGGGGGATTTAGGCACCTCCATGAGATGAAATGGGCTTTTAAGTGCTTTGCAGATCCAGGAGCAAAGTGTGCCCAAGTTGAAGTTTACATCAGAAAACTGTTAGCAATGAATTCAAGCACATGATTCTTTAGGGACGTGTTCCATCATGTCCCATCCTCAGTGATGTGGGAGGCTGTGCTTTTCATGGACAGTCAGGGAATGAGAGCAGTTTTACATTTCACTGGGAGGGGAAAAGTGATTCTGACACACCGTTCACGCCTCAGTTCATTTCAGAACTGCTTTTGAAATCCTTCAGGCTGAGAAGTTTTGGCTAAGTGGTGTCAGATTTGCTAAGCACCATGCACAGTGTTTCCAGTTGCCTTTGTAAAAGTTGTATGATCTGTTTGTTGATGTTCCCGATAGAGATGATAAACTTGCTTGAAGGTCAAGTGTGCTCCTTGCTAGGTCTTGATGTTCTAGGTCTTTCTAGGTCTCTAGTCTGTTGTTAACAGTTCATCAAATGTGGGCCAGAGAAAGGCCAAGGAAGGAATATAGGTATCATGGGTCTCTGCTGTGGGTTGTTCAAAACCTGAAAGTTTTGGCAGAACAAATGACCTAACATGGTCTTCAGTTGAACGTAGGTATAGGATCTGCAGAGAGCTCCGATCACCATGTCTCTGCTGCTCTTTACCAGAGAGATGAACAAGTGAGAAATATTAATCACAGCTTACTGATTTTGATTTCAAAATAGATTTTGTTAATGTTCTTAGCAGCAATCAGGGAAGATTCTTGGCCTGTTGCAGCTGCTCTGCTTTCATATGGCTCATAGTGTTATAAAAAGACAGAGGGATTATGGGGCCTTGGTGACTTTAATAAAAATCTATTTTTGTTGGTAGGATCATTGATGTGGTATATGGTTTGAATTAAAGTTCTCATTATCACATTAAATTCAACAAGGAGTTAATTAAGTGTAGGGAAATAATTGAATGCTAATACGACAACACTGCAGTGAAAAACGATGCAGTATTTTCATACTAAACTCTGCTTTTCTCCTCATTGTAAGTGCCATGCGTATAAACATGAATCAGAATGTACTTCTGACTCAGGCAGGAAGCTTTCGTGTTCAGCGGTGCTGCATCTTTTGATAGTAACAGGCCAGTCTATCATTTTCTGAACATTCCTGTGATGTGACAACCCTGTTAAATTTTAGAGGTACTTATCATTGCACTCACCTGACTTGAACAAAAATAGAGTGTGTGGACCCTGAAGACGATCCGAGAGCTGGAACACCTCTGCTACAAGGACAGGCTGAGTGAGTTGGGGTTGTTCAGTGTGGAGATGAGAAGGCTCAAGGGATGCCTTCCTGCAGCCTTCCAGTATCTGAAGGGGGCCTACAAGAAAGCTGGGGAGGGACTTTTTACGAGGGTCTGTAGTGATAGGACAAGGGGTCATGGGTTCAAACTGGAAGAGGGGAGATTTAGATTAGATGTAAAGAAGAAGTTCTTCACTGTGAGAGTGGTGAGACACTGGAATCAGTTGCCCAGGGAAGATGTGGATACTCCATCAGTGGATGTGTTCAAGACTAGTTTGGATGGGGTCTTGTGCAACTTTATCTAGTGGGAGGTGTCTTTGCCCATGACAGGGGAGTTGGAACTAGATGATCTTTAAGGTCCCTTCCAACCCAAACCATTCTGTGATTCTGTGATACGCTAGAACTTGGTAAATGTCTGGAAATCAGCTTGTAGATTTGAAAGCTAGTTTTTATTAAATATAGCAAAAGTGGAATGATTTAAGAATGCCTGTTTTTCTTGTTGCATGTGATTTTTGTTAATTTGAGGAAAACCTGTTGGAGTGTGAATCATGGAACACACAGATATTTTACTTTCTGTTAGCACTGAACAATTGTTTTGTTAAATAATCCAAGGGTTGAGGCAGGAAGACAGATCATACCCACCAACTTCTGGGCTTGAGAGAGATCTGGAGTAGAGTCCCACAAATTTTATGTACCCATTAGAGAAGTTGAGTTTAGCTTATTTCTCCTTTGGCATTTGTTTACCTTGATATTCTGAGGTATGAATCATAGAATTACAGAATCATTCAGGTTGGAAAAGACCTCTAAGATCATCTAGTCCAACCTTCTTTGAATATGTCCCTAACCCTAGACCATGTCTCAAAGCACCACACCTACCCTATGAATCCACAGTTTATAGATGCCCCCTGTATACATGATAATAAAACTTGCTATTTCCATGGATTTGCAGTAACAAAATGAGTACATTGAGAGAGGGCCCACAGAAGTCGGAGAGATTTGAACCTGAGCTGCCTCTGTTTTTGAAGGAGTTGCGCTCTCTCATCCCCAAATACATGATCTGACCTGCTTTTCAAAATGAATGTGCTTTCCTTTTTTTAGGGAAACCTCAACTGTAAAAATAGTTGGTAGGGCCACGTTTGCTTATGAGTCTCAGACAGGGCTGCTGCAGGTGGAGAAATGCCGTCTCTGAGTACAGCAGGTTAACCTCACTGGTTTGAGGTACTGCATTAAAAACGGGAGCTTTGCTTGCGCTTAAATATGGCAATACATGTGATACATCCTGACTTCAGCAAGGCTTTAAATACCATGACTGAAATTGGAAATGTGCTCTGTAGGAAAGATGAAGGCAGATGGGAAGGAGCCCAGAGAGGAGCGACAAGAAAAGGAGATTTAGCAAACATAAGCTGTAAGGGAAGATGGAAGGAATTGATTTGTTTAGCCTAAAAATACAGAAGGAAAGGCAAGTCACCTGATATATAAAAGGCTGCTTTAAGAGGCATGACAATCGGTTTTTCTCCATGACCACTGAGGATCCAAGAAGACATAAGGCAAGGATTGAAGCTGGGTAATAGGATAAATATTTGAACTTGTAGGGAAGTGGCAAAATGAAAGACAGGCTGTTGAGAAAACCTGCAGGATAGGAGTTTGGAGAACAGGTTAGACAGAAATCTTCTTGAGTGGTTTGGATACATGCCCTCAGGTGATGCAATTAGGTGGTATTTTGAAATATCTTCCTTTTGTGGTGGTTGATACCTTGTGAAACTTTCAGGAAAGTAATCTGGTAGAGTTTACCAATGCTATTTCACATTTTGATCAAGAAGCCACTGAAATTTTGTGGGTGAGTGAAGGATCCATCCCTGGCCAGCCTGATCTTGCACAGCACATGAGACCTCCTTTTCCATGTTCAGTTCATCCCAAGGGAGCAGACACCATATCCCAACACTAGCCTGTCTCATGCCCATGCCACTCCTGGGACGGATGCACAGCAACCACCCTTGGCTGGCACTGACACTTCCCTGGAGAAGAGGTGTGCTACTCTCTGGAAGAGGAGGGCAGAGCTCATTTTGAGTCTTTTCCATGTCCTCTCCCACCTATGAGGCATAGTTTTGGGAAGAGGTGATGCAGAAAGTGAGATGATGGACACATTAGTCAAGACAGACTAGAGAGCTAGGTGAAAGGTAAATTCATGAAGTTCAACAAGGGCAAGTGTAGGGTCCTGCACCTGGAGAGGAATAACTCCCTGCAACAGTACAGGGGAGGGGCTGACCTGCTGGGAAGCAGCTCCACAGAGAAGGACCTGGGAGACCTGGTGAACAAGAAGTTCACCATGAGCCAGCAATGGGCCCTCATGGCCAAGAAGACCAGTGGTGTTCTGGCATGCATGAAGAAGAGTGTGGCCAGCAGGTCGAGGGAGGTTCCCCTGTCCCTCTACTCTGCCCTAGTGAGGTCACTTCTGGAATATTGGGTCCAGTTGTGGGCTTCTCAGTTCAAGAGAGACAAGGAACTACTGGAGAGAGCCCAGTGGAGGCTATGAAGATGCTGATGGTACTGGAACATCTCTGTGGTGAGGAAAGCCTGAGAGACCTGGGGCTGTTCAGCTGTAGAAGAGAAGACTCTAGAGGTGATCTGACCAATGCTGATCACTAGCTAAAGGGCAGGAGTCAAGAGGATGGGTCCAGACTCTTGTCAGTGGTGCCCAGTGACAGGACAAGGGGAAACGGGCACAAACTGGAATCCAGGAGGTTCCATCTGAACAGGAGGACAAACTTGTTTGCTGTGAGGGTGTCCGAGCCTGGCCCAGGCTGCCCAGAGAGGTTGTGGAGTCTTCTTCTCTGGAGAGATTCCAAGCCCACCTGGACACGATCCTGTGCAATATGCTCTGGGTGACCCTGCTTTGGCAGGGGGGTTGGATGTCATGATCTCCAGAGGTCCCTTCCAACCCCTACCATGGTGGGATTCAGTGATTAAAATTGGAGTGGACTCTAAAGGCCATTAACAGGATGCAGTCATTTTGGAACTGTTAAATATCAGACACTTGAATGTTGGGCATGAGTATTTCCAGGCATGTCATTGGATTTTAAGCTAGTTTTTCACCTTATACTTGCTTGGAACTTTTCCCCTAGTCTACAGCATCTTGAGCATCAAAGCTATTTTTATATATCCTTGATGGAATATATTTACTTATTGGTGCCTCTTTTTGCTAACACTGTGGAAATGTTCTAATATATCCAAGGAAACTTAGAGGAGATAAACACTTAAAACCCAGCCCCCATTACTGATTTAAGCAGCTTATAAAATTTTTAAACAGTTTATGATTGCCATTCATTCTGATGTATGTAATATCTATTCTCAGTATTGCTCTCAGATAAATTTGTTCAGAGCATCCGGACAAAATCCATGCTTCCACATCTGAGGACTAGAAACTCAGTAAGTGAGCAGACTGTTTTATTCTTTCCGAAGTAATAATAATTTTTTCTACTGTTCAAAAGTAATGGCTAACCAAAACAATTAAAAGATGGCACAAAATCCATAAATCAGGTTTGAGGCTCCTCCTGCAGCCATAATACTTCTCACATGTGTCATAGTACACATGTTATATTTAAAAATGTTCATATTATTATGTCCTTTAAAATGTACATTTTACCCATGCTCGCTGAATTGTGCCATGTAGCAAGAACTATAACTGCATCCTCTCGGGTCTTAGATCTTATGCCTTGTGCAAATTTGAGAATTAAGGTGAATAAAACAGATGTTGAGAGAAGCAAAATACAGACATTGAAAATATGTTCCAGCAATGACATTTACACAGTTGCAATCTACCAAAAATCTACACATTTGAGCCTTGGACAGTGCCAGGAGAATGAGAGCTTCCTGTAGGTTTGGAACAGGCATTAATATGACCTTGACAGGCTTGAGAGGTGGGCCCAGCCAACCTCATGAAGTTCAACAAGGCGAAGTGCAAGGTCCTGCACCTGGGTTGGGGCAATCCCAAGCACAAATCCAGGCTGGGCAATGAGTGGATTGAGAACAGTGCTGGGGGTGCTGGTTGATTAAAAGCTCAACATGAGCCAGCAATGTGGGCTGCATCAAAAGAAGTGTAGCCAGCAGGTCGAGGGAGGTGATTTTGCCCCTCTACTGTGCTTTCATGAGACCCTACCTGGAATACTGCATCCGGCTCTGGAGTCCCCAGCATAAAAGGGACGTGGACCTGTTGGAGAGGGTCCAGAGGAGGGCTACAAAGATGATCAGAGTGTTGGAACACCTCTCCTACAAAGACAGGCTGAGAGAATTGGGCTTGTTCAGCCTGCAGAAGAGAAGACTCCGGGGAGACATTCTTGTGGCCTTCCAAGTGTCTGAAGGGGGCCTATAAGAAAGCTGTGGAGGGACTTTTTACAGGGGCTCGTAGTGACAAGATGAGGGGTGGTGGCTTCAAACTGGAAGAGGAGAGATTTAGAAATTAGAAGGAAATTCTTCACTGTGGGCGTGGTGAGACGCTGTCACAGGTTGCCCAGTGAGGGTGTGGATGCTCCATCACTGGAAGTGTTCAAGACCAGGTTGGATGGGGCCTTGAGCAACCTGGTCTAGTGGGAGGTGTCCCTGCCATGGCAGGGTGGTTGGAACGAGATGATCTTTGAGGTCCTTTCCAACCCAAACCGTTCTATGATTGTATGTTTTTTCCCCTTTGCCAGACACGTAGCTCCAGGAGGGGGAAGTGTAGTTATCCAGCAGTGTCTAGCTGTATGAGTGCACTATGTATGATGTTCTGTGTGTTTGGAGGCGTTTCCTGTGATGTCAGCCTGTGGGAACTGGAAACACTTTGTGGGAATAACGGGTGTGAAAATGCCTGCATGTGCCTGACCTGGAGGCATCTCTCAGGGAACTGATTTTACAAAGGGTGGGTGTAGAGCATGTTCCAAAAATTCAGTTTTGCCTTTAGAAAACAAGCTTTAGAGATCACTACAGCTGCTGAAATGTTAAGCCAAGCTATTTAAAAGGCCATGAAAGGGGGCACATCTCATTCTCTAGATACATTCTCTCCTGTATGTTTGAAGGGCATAAACCTCTTCAAAACCATCCCAATAAAAACCTCTGCAAAAACTGTAGTAGCAATAACCTGTTTGCCATTCCAGCAAAGTGCCTTCCTGAAGGAAAAGCTGATGGACCCATGCCCCACTGCAGACGGGCTGCGTCATACACCAAGTTACTCTCACGGCTGCCTACACCATTTATTCCCGGCTATAAATGTCTTACAGACTTCATCCCATACGTTGTTTCATGCTTAATGCCAGCTCTTTCGATGTTATTACACTCAGTGGAAAATTGCCTTCAGAAAACGTGCGTGAAAAATTGAGAGCATGAGTAATATACACATTTACTATAAATACCTGCATTTTTGTAAAAGCTTCTTGAGCAAGAGAGAGGATAATTGACGACACAGGCTTAATAAGAAAGTTAATTTTTGAGCCAGGCTTTGTTATCCAGGGTGGCCAAACCATCCAGAAGAGCAACATGCCTGGAAAAGAGCAAGGTTAGTTGTGCTTTTTTGTTGACCTAAAACCTCTGAAGTTTCCTCAAGAGTCAGTCCAGCCTTTTAAGTTATCAGTAATGCAGTTTTAAAGTTTTCGGTCCAGAGGAGGGCCACAAAGATGATCCAAGGGCCTACAAAGACAGGCTGAGAGAGTTGGGGTTGTTCAGCCTGGAAAAGAAAAGGCTCCAGGGAGGCCTTCTTGCGGCCTTCCAGTATCTAAAGGGGGCCTACAAGAAAGCTGGGGAGGTTTAACAAAGCCAAGTGCCGGGTCATGCACTTTGGTCACAACAACCCCCAGCAACGCTACAGGCTTAGGGAGGAGTGGCTGGAGAGCTGCCTGGCGGAAAAGGATCTGGGGGTGCTGGTGGACAGCCGGCTGAACATGAGCCAGCAGTGTGCCCAGGTGGCCAAGAAGGCCAACGGCATCCTGGCCTGTATCAGAAACGGTGTGACCAGCAGGAGTAGGGAGGTGATTGTGCCCCTGTACTCGGCACTCGTAAGACCGCACCTTGAGTACTGTGTCCAGTTTTGGTCACCACAGTACAAGAAGGCCATTGAGGTGCTGGAGCGGGTACAGAGAAGGGCAACGAAGCTGGTGAAAGGGCTGGAGAGCATGCCCTATGAAGAGCGATTGAAGGAACTGGGTTTGTTTAGTCTAGAGAAGAGGAGACTGAGAGGAGACCTCATTGCCCTCTACAACTACCTAAAAGGAGGTTGTAGCGAGGCTGGTGTTGGTCTCTTCTCTCAAATTAGTAATGATAGGACGAGGGGAAATGGCCTCAAGTTGCGTCAGGGGAGGTTTAGATTAGATATTAGGAAGAAATTCTTCACTGAGAGGGTAGTTAGGCACTGGAATGGACTGCCCAGAGAGGTGGTGGAGTCACCATCCCTGGAGGTGTTTAAGGAACGAATAGATGCAGTGCTTGAGGATATGGTGTAGTGGTTAGAGAGGATTTGGTGTAGTGGTGTAGCGGTTAGAGTGATGCTAGGAGAAGGTTGGACTTGATGACCCTGGAGGTCCTTTCCAACCATAACAATTCTGTGATTCTGTGATTCTGTGACTTTTTACAAAGGCTTGTAGTTATGGGGCAAGAGGTAATGGGTTCAAACTGGAAGAGTGGAGATTTAGATTAGAAATTAGGAAGAAGTTTTTCACTGTGAGGGTGATGCGGCACTGGAACAGGTTGCCCAGGGAAGTTGTGGATGCTCCATCCCTGGATGTGTTCAAGGCTGGGTTGGATGAGGCCTTGAACAAGCTGCTCACTAGATATTCTTTAAAGGCCCTTCCAACCCAAACCATTGTATGGTTCTATGATTTTTTTGTTTGCTAATTAAAACTTTCAACCACTCTGATGTACCAAAGCCTCTTGCAAAGTTGTTCGTAGAGGGGATGTTTCTCAACTTCATTTTGCAAACTGCTCCCCCTGGGAAACCTTGCAGATATACCCCTTCCGCTGCTCGTGTTCCCGTTCTCTATGAAACACGGAGATTTATTATATAGATAAGTAAGACTTCTGCTGAAGGAGCAAGATACTTTCCTATTTGAAATGAAACTTCGTGCAGCACCCTGGCTACAGATGTTTTAGCTTTATTTAGGTCTGTGATGTTCATTTTTGTATCCTGGCTGACCTTTCAGAGTACCACAGAGGCTGAAGGAACTAGAAAACACTGATGTTTAGGGACATGTAGGCCTCGTATTTCAGAACAGAGGCCTTTTTCTAGTGGTCACACTCCTTGTTTTCTGTAGAGGACACCTTGAAGTTTAGCAGTCTATCTGCAGAAAAGAACTTTGAGATAGAAATATACATTTTTATTTTTCTGGACCTTGGCATCACAAGCTGCATAGAAAAGAGAGGATTCAAATGTGTGGGATGATGCAACTACGGAGCTGTGAAAGGGAACAGGATGGCAAGGGGCAGGTGGGAATGTCCCTGGAGGATTTATTGGTTGTACTTATCATTCATGCTCCTTTTTTGTAATTTCATCTGTTTACCTGCCTTAATTTACTGTCTTTGCACCAGCTGCTCCCATGTCTCCATTTCAGCTCATGTGCAGCCTTCTTCGTATTTGGTTACTCGACAGAATTAATTGGAATTGCTGTAACCAATTAGTCCAGACTTTCTAATATTGACTGGCAGGGAGGAGGAGTTGAAAAGCTGATGGGGAGGTTTAAAAAATTGCAGCTGTTAGATTTAGTAAATATTAATAGTGCCTTTTGAAAATCCTTTAGTGGTGGGAATTGCCCTTCATTTTTTATCCCTTCTCTTAGTGATGTTCTCCATCAAAGCTCAAAGACCAGTATCTTTGGCAAAGGGTGAACTATATTTAGATACTGCAGAAGTCCTGCAGCTGTCTCCAGAGGGACCTTTTTCCTTCCTCCTCTTCTTTTTTCTTGGTTTTTTTTTTTTCCAACTTTACACTTCTGTTTGGTTTTTTTCAGATTTTTTGAGATCCTACCGCTTGAGTTGAGTGTCATGGGCATGTTAGTTGTTCTTCTAATAATCTAGTAAGTTTTTAACATCTCAAAGGCATTTTAAAAAAGCAAGTACGAATCAGTTACTGCACCAACTTCAGCCAAATATGCAAGCAGCTGATCCAAGAAAAAAAACACTGGCCAGGTGACAACCTGAACAGAAAGCAAGTAACCTCCAATTAGATGTCCTTGGAGAGAGGAGCCCAGCATTGGAGACCGAGAAGGGCGAGAACTCTGTAGCGTTGTTTCTCCTCACTTATGCTTGCCCTGAATTTCTACGTTGGCTTCTTGAGTGGATTATCCAAGTCTGATGAAGGATCTCCATGTAGGTTGTGTTTATTTTGTGTAGGCAGAACAAGCATTTCTCTTTCATGTTTTGAAGGCCTGGCTGAAAGCCACCTTGCACTCAGTTGAAAGGCTCTTGTTGACTTGAAGCCAGGTCTTGCTGAGCAAGATGCATTGGTGTGTGTATGGCTGGGAAAGAAACACTAAAAGCAGCCTTATCTCATTTCTCAGATTACAGCGTACAGGTGCCTTTCTGGTGGGCTGTAGAAAGCTGCTCAGGATTTGTATGCTTCTTTTTTTTTTTTACCTGTTTTTATCCCATTTTGAGTAATTTTTAAATTTTTTTTGTGCTTTCCAAATCCTGCTCTTCCATATTGCATTTCAGGAGCTGGGGTTGCTACAGCAAATTTCCCAGTAATAGCAGGGAAGAAGGAGCTCTGTTAAGCAACTTATTTCGGGATGAGTCCAGTCCTCTGGAACAAAGATGAAAAAACCATGGACCTCTGATGAAAGCATGGATTTTTCTTTGCCAAACCTGGGTTATACTCTCAGCATCAGTGCAGACTCACTGTGTGATGTTGGCTGGGTTTGCAGAATCTGTTGCGTTTTTTTCCAAAATAAATGCCAGGCAGGGGATCTGCTTCTGCCTTCCTTTGCATGCCTGAATGGCCATCATTTGGACCAGGAGTCTTCAGGCTTCGGTATATCCCACTGTTGCCTGAGGATAAAATTCAACAAACCTACTCTTTTTTTTTTTTTCTCCAGTGTGCTATTCATTAAGAAAGATACTTTATTATAGAATCACAGACTGGTTGAGGTTGGAAGGGACCTCTGGAGGTCCTCTGGTCCAACCCCCCTGCTCAAGCAGGACCACCTAGAGTTGGCTGCCCAGGACCAAGTCCAGACAGCTTTTAGACATCTCCAAGGATGGAGATATTTATAGGGGTAAGGCATCATGGGCAAATCCATCATGCTTAGTTGAGGAAATTTTGGCCTGATACAGCAATAATATTTATTAAAATATTCCATTTAACACTAAAATTTTGTTATGAAGCATGATCTCAAGCTTCATTCAAATCCACAAATAACAGCCAAGTTTTCGAGTCCTCATTCTGAAGATTGAGGTGCAGCAGGATGGCAGCGCACGGTCAAATGGACAGGCTGACACTATTGTTGCCTCAGATGCCCAGTTACAAGGTGCTCCTTAAAAATGAGCTCCTGTGGTGGATCATAAACAATGTTTTCTAGGAGCCCGGGGCAAGATGGGCATCAATAGTGTCAACTTGTGTTGTCGCAGTTGTGTGTTGAGGAGTCTATGTAACTGCATCCACAATCGCAGCCACCTGGGAGGTGTATTGGAAAGATAGATCAGAGGAGTCTGTTCCAATATTGGCTTTTCTCATGACCATTGCCAGTAGAAGGTTGTTTTTAAGAAGGACTTGTTTGGGAAAGGTCCTTCTGATGACTGTGATAATAATGTCTTTCTTAGGTATCTTCTCACCATGAGCATCTGTGTGCCATGAAGGTTAAATTCGTTACTAAGTCCTGACCCTGGGGTTCAGTGTATATTTTGGAGCTGATGTGCATCTGAAGCACAATTCTTGCCAAATAATAGTACAAAAAATAAATACTCATGGACGTATAAAGTGAGGAAACTGGAGTAAAATCAGGTCAGTGCTTCTCCCTTGTTCACCCTGATGCATCAAGACAGTCCATTTTAAATATTATTACCTGAGGCTGCTCCTCATAACTGAGGGAGGTGAAAAGTGCTGGGCTGGCATGTCGAGATTTTACATCTCATCTCTCATGCCATTTCTAACAGGTGCATTTGATTTCCTTGTTTTTAAATACAATTATTTTAAAGGGTAGTTTAAGGTCTAAAAAGAAGGTAAATACTTCCTTCTCCCCCCTAAATGGTTTTAGTGATGAATTACATGGCTCCTGAAAGCAGTTTGAAAGGCACTGTGGGCTCCTTGGAGGAAAAGTGTCATCTTGATATAAATCAGGAATATAGAATCATAGAATGTTTTAGGCTGGGAGGGACCTCCAGAGGTCATCTGGTCCAACTTCCTTACACAAGCAAGGACATCCCTACCTCGGTCAGGTTGCTCAGAGCCCCATCAAGCCTGACCTTGAATGACTCCACGGATGGGGCCTCCACCACCTCTCTGGGCAGCCCATTCCAGTGATCTATCACTCTCATGTTAAAGAACTTTTTCTAATATCCAGCCTAAATCTAACCTTTCCTAGCTTAAAACCATTACTCCTTGTCCTGTCATTACAAACCCTTTTAAATAGACCTTCCCCTGTCTCCCTGTAGGCCCCCTTCAGGTACTGGAAGGTCACTCTTAAGGTCTCCCTGGAGCCCTCTCTTCTCCATGCTGAACAGCCCCAGCTCTCTCAGCCTGTCTTCACAGGAGAGATGCTCCATTCCCCTGATCATTTTGGTGGCCCTCCTCTGGACACGCTCCAATATGTCCACATCCTTCTTGTGCTGGGGGCTCCAGAACTGGATGCAGTACTCCAGGTGAGGTCTCACCAGGGCAGAGTAGAAAGGCAGAATCACCTCTCTTGATCTTCTGGCCACAGTTCTTTTGATGCAGCCCAGAATGTGATTGGCCTTCTGAGCTGCCATTGCACACTGCTGGCTCATATCCAGTTTTTCATCCACCAGCATTCCCAAGTCCCTTTCCACAGGGCTGCTCTCCAGTATATCCTCTCCCAGCCTATACTGATAATGCTGGTTGCCCCAGCCCAGGTGCAGGACCCTCACTTGGCCTTGTTGAACCTCATAAGGTTCATTTATTTTATAAATATTTTAATAGCTGTAAACAACCAATATTGAGTAAAACATGATCGCTGTTTGGAGACACCTTTGGTGTTTCTGTCAGCTTTGATGTATTTTAGCAGCAAATCTACAGAGACAAATTTGTCTTAAAAAATGATACTAATTTGAGGGACCATGCCACCTTCAAACATTGGTGCCTCCAGGGTATGGTTACAAGTTGGATACTTCAGCCTCTTCCAAATTAAACAAAAAACACCTTGAAACTAAGAATCCCAATTTGCTCACACTATGTTTTACTATTTTATGGGGATTTTCCTCCCATTTGGTTGTGTATTATTGCAGCTTCAGAGGAAAACCAATTAAAGACCCAAATGGGGCCGGAAGTTAATGAAAATTAGCCATTAGATCTGGTAGTAGAGTTGCTGCTATCGTCTTTGATTCCTTCCTGGCCAATTTAGACAATGGAAAAATGCATAAAATAATGTGTAGTCTCTTCATAAAATATTTTAGCACTTATAGAAGCATATCTTAGAAGCCAGCCCTCCTCTCGTAAGCTGTGAGTGTTCAAAGAGTTGAGAGGAAGGACTATGAGCATCTTACCTTAGTCCATCTGTGGCAGTTTTAAGAAGAAAAGCAGAATACTCCCAATGAAGCTCATGTGCGTCTAGGAAAGGGTTTGTAAGAGGGGAAGCATCAAGGGAAATGTTGACAGATACTTAATTATAGTGGCGGTAGTGGCTGCTGCTGTGTTAATAGCATCTGGCAGCAGAGTTGCTGCCATCTGCTAATGCCCTGAAATTCTGACTGCTGTGCATCCTTTATGGAGGAATTCACAATAATGAACAAATCTATCATATGAAATCACCTTGATTGGATGACAGCTTTGCCTTGATAATGATTAATTGCAAAATAATGGGGGGCAAAGTGGCCACTCTTCACCTTTTTACTACAGACTGGATGATGCTGCTATGGGAGTACAGCATCCTGGAGGATTTCCTTTGAAGCTTGTGGGGTGACGCATCATTTCGTGCTCTCCGTTAAATAATCCTTATAAGCAGAGCTAGGTTAAAACTGAACTTTTGCATCTTAATTTCTATTAGGACTCTAAAATGAGTTGTGGTTCTGCTGATGCATAATAACTGATTCAGTGTTAAATAAGGGAGAAAATAAGGTTAAACTGACAGAAGTGACCCTTCAACCAAAGTCAAGTTAGCCTGGAAGACCAATTTGGCTACATTAAAGCATTTTGGGTTTCTTTGCAAGCTCGATACTAGAATCCAGTCTATTCATTTCCAATGAATCACTTTGTATTCACTTGTATTCAAAGTGATAGGAAAATTACTCTATTTGTTTGTATTTTTTAAGAGTTATTTTTGTAATATCTATTTTTATCAAAGCCAATGTTTCGGTCAGTGTAAGGAAATATCGCTGCTGTAAATAATAGCTATAAACAAAGCAACAAGCCAATTTGACCCTGGTTGGGTTTTATTTTTCTCTTAACTCCCCTTTTGCTGTTCGTTCCCGCTGAGCAGCAGATGGAGAAGGTGGTGTACTCTGATTAAGTAGAAGAATTGTAAGTAATATGTAATTGAGGTGTGTTCATTATGAGAAGCAATAGGAGGGAAGGAGTAAATTTGGGGATCTTGAAGTCAAGTAAATTTTATTTCCATCTTCCTGTGTGAGTTAATATTCTGAATATTGCTCTGGGACCCCCAGAGAGATGGCAACATATATTTATCTTGGGTCTTTCTGTTTGTTCCTAAGTGACAGAAGTTTCTTTAGGCTGGGATTTGTGCTGATTCTAGCTACTGGTAGAGCTGCACTGACACCAAAACACAAGTGGAGTTGTGGAAAGACGGGTTTGCAGCACCATGATTTATCACTGCTCCTGATGCAGGAGCTATAAGTCAGACCTTCTCATCCCTTTTAATTGAGGCAATGGATTTGCAGCAGTTTTTTGGTGGTGAAAGGCCTCCAGGGTGATGGTATGCAGAGACAGAAGGTATCCTCAAATTCACCTTTTGTTGTGGTAGGTGGGCAGGAGGTGTTATGGCTGCAGAATGTACCTACTGCTGGACCATCCAGATGTGCAGCGTGGAGCAGTCCTGGTTTCTACCTCTGCATGGTGACAGACTAAATGATGGAGGAGATTTGAGGATAAAGGCTGACCTAGTGCATGAGGCTGGGATTTACAGAATCCCAGCATGGTGGGGGTTGGAAGGGACCGCTGGAGATCAACTTGTCCAACCCTTCTGCTCCAGCAGGGTCACCCAGAGCAGGTCGCCCAGGATCACATCCAGGTGGGTTTGGAATCTCTCCAGAGAAGGAGACTCTACAACCTCTCTGGGCAGCCTGGGCCAGGCTCCATCACCCTCACAGCAAAGAAGTTTTTCTCCTGTTCAGATGGAACTTCCTGGGTTCCGGTTTGTGCCCATTGCCCCTTGTCCTGTCGCTGGGCACTGTTGACAAGAGTTTGGCCCCATTCTCTTGACCCCTACCCTTAAGATATTGATCAGCTTTAATCAGATCCCCTCTCAGGGGGGGGAATCTGTTCAGAATCTGTTAGCTTCTCCAGGCTAAATAGTCCCAGGGCTCTCAGCCTTTCCTCAGCACAGAGATGCTCCAGTCCCCTCAGCATCTTCATAGCCTCCACTGGGCTCTCTCCAGTAGTTCCTTGTCTCTCTTGAACTGGGGAGCCCACAACTGGACCCAGTATTCCAGAGGTGGCCTCACTGGGCAGAGTAGAGGGACAGGAGAACCTCTCTCAACCTGCTGACCACACTTGTCTTCATGCATCCCAGGAGACTCTTGGCATTCTTGGCCACGAGGGCCCATTACTCGCTCACGGTTAACACTGATTTTGGGGTTTGGTGTCTTCTCCATGAGACCTACCCCTTTCTTTTTATTTTGCTTGACAGTTGTATAAATCTGCTTGACATTTGTATGAGTTATACATCAATTCATATGAGTTGTATGACAAGGCATATGCACGTTCACCGCACACACAACATGCATGTACGTAGTCATCCCCAGTTAACATGGTTTAAAATTAGAAGATGCTTTGAAAGCAAGTGGTTTCATCTTCAGTTCTGCTGCTTTGACTGGGCATCATGGGATCATGTGTAGGCAGCAGCTGGTGGGATATAACAAACACACCGAGACGTTTGTTAGGGCTTGGAAGAAAGGCTTTTTTCTCTCCCGCTGTTGTTTTCATGCAAGACACTGGTTTTTGTTTAGCAGGATTAGAAGATATGCATTAAACAGTGTTAAATATGCTGAGGCCATTCCTGTTTACAGCCCTTATAGAATTATTCATTAAAATATTAACTGCTAGACAGCCTCTTTTTTTTCAATTCAGTGATTAGTAGTCCTCTTGAAAATCATGTTGTGTGATTCATACATTCAAAGACTAAATAAGATAAAACAAAACCACCAAAATTACCCACAAAAGCGCTAATTCTCAGGTTCATATTTTGGAAATTGTCACAGGCATGACGTGCCTGAGAAATTCAGGCAGATTTGTGGAGCAGGTGAGATTTGACTCAGCTCTCCCCAACCTGCACCAGCAGCTTTCCCTAACACACAGCACTGGGAAGATCTAGGGTAGATTTAGATTGGAAATTATAAGGAAATTCTTTACTCTGAGAGCGGTGAGACACTAGCACAGGTTGCCCAGGGGGATTGTGGATGCTCCATCCCTGGAGGTGTTCAAGGCCAGGTTGGATGGGACTTCGAACAACCTGGTCTAGTGGGAGGTGTCCCTGCCCATGGCAGGGGATTGAAACTAGATGATCTTTGAGGTCCTTTCCAACCCAAACCCTTCTATGATTCTGTGATCTGGAAGGGGCTGTATCCTCCTCCGGGTTTTTGCAGACAATAGATAACGTGTGTGCTCTAGACTTCAGTTTACAGAAGCTTTTGGCATGAGGATGAGATGTTACCTTGAAACTTGGCTCTCAACTAAACTCTTTTCCCTTCCCATCTCTTTTAAAAGATGTTTTTGATGACTGACTCTCCATGGAGGACATAGTCATGTTCTTCTCTACAAACATGTTCTGGCTTGCTTCCTTGGGCCCCTTTGTGTCCAATTTGCTAGCTGAGCAGGTCAAGTCTGCCTTTGCTGCTATCCTTTCTGGCGTGTTTAAACTACGCATTCTCCCACTTACGATTTCCCACGTGATGCTAACGTTTGTCACCTCTGTTCTGAGCAAACCTGCAGGTCTGGGGTGACTCCGGGGCTCTGTCTTTTCAGTACTTTGCCTTGCTCCGTTAACAGTGCCAATCGGTGTTATTATCAGCACAGCTTGAGGAGCCAAGCCACAGCTGTATACCTCGTTTTCCACGGACCACTGGAGATTTATTAGCCAATGCGGTGTTTGATCACTACGTGTTCTGGATGGATTTCGCCCAGTGACCCAGAGGCAATTCCCTAGGCTACTGTGCCTGTGACATTTAAAAATTGCCCACACAGGGTCATTGCATCAATTGTATTGCCTTTAATTTCTTTTTTGATGAGCTTTTCATATTTGGTTGTACAGGTAGAAGAGCCCGAACCCAGCAGAGTGTGACACCATGATCACAAATGCCTGTCATGCCTTTTGTGCTTAATAAATACTGACAGTATCTCTTGTATGTTTTCTGTGTGTTTCAGGAAAAAAGTGCCAGTTCAAATATAAGACTTAAATCTAATAAAGAGGTCCCAGGATTAGTACATCAACCCAGAGCAAAGTAAGTTCCATTTTATTTTTATTTTTTTTTAATCATAATACAAATTAACACAGGATTAAGTTGTGAAATTCCCAATTCTTGCCTGGCAGAACCAATCAGTGGTTCCAGCAGCCCTGTAACCACACTCAGTTTAAATAAAATAGGTAAGGTCACCTGTGTCCTGAGAAGAACAACACAACCGGGCAGCGCTTGTGCCAGCATCCCTGCAGCATCCTCTCCTTTGCATGGCTAAGATGCAGGACTCAAAAGTGCATGAGATGCACTCAGATGTACTCAGAGGAGTACCATACTGTGTTATTTCACAGTTTTCTGTACAGCTTACACATAAACACAAATATCTGTGCACTAGTGTTTCTAAATACTATCGGGTGAGTTCCCAGGGAAGTTTTTGCTAGCTCCTGGCTTAGGTTAGCAGCTATACTGCTTAGGATTAGGAATGGTAAACATCTTCTGTTTAAAATGGTCAAATTATTCCTTAAAATGAGGGTTCTTTTGTAGCTGGGAGTTTCTGCATCCTTTGCTCAAAGTTCTCGGCCTGACTGAGATCAGTCAGCACTACATACACCACTAATTATTTACCTCCTGCAACAGAGCTGGTGATTCCCAGGGAAGTGGTGGAGTCCCTATTCCTGGAGGTATTCAAAAAACACGTAGACATGGCACTTCAGGACATGGTCTAGTGGTCATGGTAGTGCTGGGTTGATGGTTGGACTTAATGATCTTAGAGGTCTTTTCCAACCTTACTGATTCTATGATTCTATGTTTGATATTAATAACTAATTTCTTATCTAAGTCACTGTTACATTTTAATCACTAATTGGATTGAAAATAACAGACGACATGGAGCCGTATATCGGGTTTGTAACCAAGCAGTGATAAAGTTTTGCTCTTGGATTTTGAATAATAACAGAAACGCTGTTCTTTGTGCCGTGCCTTCGGGGCACTTATTAACTTGAACTTGCTGCATACCAAGTGCGTTGTACATGATACCAAGTCTGGAAACTTCAGTAATTTCCTAATGAACTGACACTGTAATTCAGCCTCCTTTGAAAAGGAAAAACCGAGTGTTTCAGATGTAATTGCAGAGAAATTCACAGTGGGGAGGTGGAGGTGAAATCACCCTTCGGCAAAGCTGTGCTTCATTATTGTGGCTTGGTCCTTCCCAGAAGGGTCAGAGATGTATTTAAGATGCTCTCACAGAAGGCTAATCAACTTGGCCTAAAAAAAGGCTCATTCTTTTGATGGGTCATCTCTCCAGGTGCATCCAAGGCATAGGAACTGCATGGGGCCGGAGGATCCATTGTTTCATCAAAGTCTGATTTTTAAAAGTCCCCACAGAAATCAGAACTGACCTTCATTCACCAAAAATCCTAAAGACATTGGCATTGGCAGGGGTAAATGTTTCTGTCACAGTCCTGTGAAAATAAGGAAACTTCTCAGAGAGTTACGGAACGTAGCATTAGGTTAGTGGGTAAAACCTCCACTGCTTACCCAAGCCTCTGCTGTTCACCCAACCTCCCATTGGATTTCTGTGTATAAAGTGGTTACATGTGTTTGAGTTACTAATCACCAAGTCAGCAAATACCTGTTATCATGTGCAATTGTTTTTTTAAAGGTTTATTATCTGAAAACCAAGACATTCTGACTGCAGGTAGGGGTGGCGTTGGGTGGAAAAGGGCTACTGAGCTGAAAGAGCAGAAATGAACACATAAATTGTTAGCTGCATCTTGTAGGACCGTTCTTGTGGAACAGCTGTTATTTCAAAACGGTATATGGGCTATGTACAAAATTATAAGTTCGTTTAAAATGGAGAGAGTTTTTAATATATCAGCTGTAAAAGTAAGATTGTGAGGGCTCTTCCCATTTGTAGGAAGATTGAGATTTTAATATCGAGAGCCCTGGACTCTAAAAACAGTGTATTTAGGGAGCCAGCAGTAGATTCATAGGTGTCTTTGACAGAAGCCAAGGTGTTGGTTCTTCACACTGAGTCCTGGTACCTGCCATACCTTCATGGGCCTTCATCCCTGTGCCCTGCCCTAACCTTTAAGACAATTGCTCTGTTTGCTAATCCCCAAAACTCATGCTGCTGACAACCTTAACCAGAGTATGCTCCATCAAGTACACTGAGACATATTCATAACCCATGGAGGGATGGCAGCCTGAGGCGCTAAAAGTAGTATAGAAAAGAATAGAAATAAGTAGTATTTCATGCCATTTTTGCTCTGGTAAATCACAGACTCACAGAATGGTTTGGGCTGGAAGGGACCTTAAAGAACGTATAGTTCCAACTCCCCTGCCGTGAGCAGGGACACCCCCCACTACATCTGGTTGCTGAAAGCCCCCTCCAACCTGGCCTTGAACACTTCCAGTGATGGGGCACCCATAACTTCTCTGGGCTATCTGTGCCAGTGTCTCACTATCCTCAACATAAAAAATGTCTTCCTTCTCTCTAGTCTGAATCTCCCTTTTTTTAGTTTAAAACAATCACCCCTTGTCCTGTCACAACAAGCCCTGCTAAAAAGTCTGTTCCCATCTTTCTGATAGGGCCCCTTTAAGTACTGAAAGGCCATAAGAAGATCTCCCTGGAGCCTTCACTTCTCCAGGCTGAACAACCCCAACTCTCTCAGCTTGGCCTCGCAGCAGAGGGGTTCCAGCCCTCGCATCATTGCTGGGGCCTCCTCTGGCCCTACTCCACCATATCTCTCCTGTGCTGAGGACTCCAGAGCTGGCCCCAGCACTGCAGGGGGGTCTCCCCAGAGGAGAGCAGAGGGGCAGGATCCCCTCCCTCGCCCTGCTGCCCACACTGCTGGGAATGCAGCCCAGGGTGCTGTTGGCTTCTGGGCTGCTAGTGCATGTTGACAGCTCATGTTTAATTTGTCATCCACCAGCATCCCAGTCTACATTGATGCTGGGGATAAAGATGCCATGTTTTGGCCAAGTGTGTTTCATTGACCTGCCATGAAATACCTAAAAACATGTTCTCCTTCCTTCTGATGTGCTTCTTACAAGGAAGATTGAATCCACGTTTCTATTTGGGAAAAGCTTTTTTTTTTTTTTTTCTGGAGAGAAACCCAGAGCTAAGCTCTGCTTAGCTTTGGTGGCTTAGTGATTCTTCCAGTTGTTCATTATCCCTTCCTTGTAAATTATGGCTGGGGCGAGTCACTACAGTATCCTCTCATTTTATTAAAACCCGGGTCTGTGATGTTGCAAAGGCAAGAATGTCTATCTAGTGCTTACCTACCCAGAAAGGGCTGCGCTGCCCTAAAGCCCCTCTCCAAAACACCTGAATATGCAGGTGATAGGGTCAGCTTCTCCAACCAAGCATCTTTTCCCCATCTCAAGTAGAAGGGGCAGGTTCTTCCTGTCCAAACTCCCACAGCCACTGAAACATTAATTGTTCCCTCTCCTGAATTACCAGCTTTAGATTTTAATGCCACTTCTGAGACCTCTTCCAAGCTGAGTCTTCGTTTACGTCCAGCATAAGCAAGTCATTGTATATGTTCATCCTGACAGATCCTGGCATCACTGTTGACACTGGCACCAGTCTCACATCCTTCCTTTTTCACATCTTTTTGCATCCATGGGCCCGGGTCCTCCTCCCTGCCAGTGCTGCAGAGGATGTTCCAGCTTCGCCTTCCTGGAGAGATGTGGTTATTTCAGGGAGGAGGCTCTCATTTCTCCATAACATAAATAAAGCAGACACACCGCAAATACCATCTGCCACACATCATCATCTTTGTCTCCTTGTCCTTTCCTTTGCATCTGACCTTCCTATGTTTTTAGCTTGCAGGTTCCCCTTGGGGAAGGGCCTGTTGTCTTGTGCCTTCACCAGCATTTTTCAGACAACAAATAAGAGTATTTTCCAGCCTTCTTCACTAATGCAAAATTGTATTACTAACCCCTCAGCCTCTTGGTGCTGCAGAATTAACTGAAGTGAATAATCTGCTGGGTCTGCATGGGGAGCAGTAAGGACCTCCCATCTGGGAGGGAAGGACCAGCTGGGGCTTGTAAATATTTGGGGAGGGACTTTTAAAAAGCCTTGTAGTGACAGGATGAGGGGTAATGGCTTCAAACTGGAAGAAGGTAGATTTAGATTGGAAATTAGGAGGAAATTCTTCACTCTGAGGGTGGTGAGACACTGGCACAGGTTGCCCAGGGAAGTTGTGGATGCCCCATCACTGGAGATGTTCAAGACCAGGTTGGATGGGGCTTTGAGCAACCTGGTCTAGCGGGGTCTGCAGCAGGGCAGACAGATCTTCCAGTGTGAGACTTTAACCTTAGTATTGTGGGTGTCTCCTTTTGTGTGATAAGGTTGACAGTCTTGAAAAACCTTCTGTCTTGTTGCAGAGGGGGCTCTAACTGGCCCAAGAAAAGGTAGCGGGCTATTAAGTTTCTGCAGTCTGCCTGGAAAAGGGAATAGTCTCCTATGGATGCACACAGGTCCTAGTTACCATCGCAAGTGTAGCACAGAACTAAATGCAATAATTTTATCTGTGGTTAAACCTAAAAAAAACAAGGGAAAAAATAAGATTAAAAAATTGTCATTGTAGATGAAAGTGTAAAGTGATTTATTTTTTGCGGTGGAGAAAGCTGACAGCTGAGTCCCTCAACAACAACCCTGGACTGCAGCGTCAGCATTTTAAAGTGGAAGAAACCCTGTTGGTGCTGATGCCCTTCCTTTGCCTTTCAGCATGCACATCTCTGAAAGCCAACAAGAATTCTTCAGGATGCTTGATGAAAAAATTGAAAAGGTAAGACACAATAAAGGAAAGGTACGTTTTCCCTCAGGAGGTGGACACACAGGTTTCCTGGCTGCATGGGGAGGACAACCAGACACTGTTGCAGCACTCCATATTCTCTAGTCTTTGGGGAGATTCTAGTCTGAGATCCCCCTTGCTGTTCATTGCTTAGATAGCTCAAGTGCAAAGAAGACCAAAAAGATGAAGAGGTTGCAGGAGGTACTGCAAAGAAACCTGTGTTTTGGAGAAACATCACCAGGCTAGGATGAGTGGCAGATTGATACAAATGTTCACCATATACATGGACTACTGGATAAAGTAGAAAAGCAGAGTGAGGCTTTATGCCCTCACTGACTCGATTTTTTAATTAATCTCTGCAGAAGACAACTGGACTCTTAATGCATGTGGTATCTGGGATACCTTTCTTATTTCTTGCTGAATCTCTTCAAAATAGCTCCTGGCTCCAAAGGTTATGAGTAGTGTGGCTGTATGTGTGGATAACAAGACCTACGCTGAGTAAAATGATGCTTGAGATGTTTTGAAGAAGTGGGTGAATAGTTCTTTACATATCTCATTGTCTTAATAGCAGCTTGCCTGTGATTCACAAATTTTTTAATGAGTATCCCAGCATCTTTGAGAGAGGATAGTGAGTAATTGTATCACAACGTAGATGGGAAACTGAGATTTGAGGAGTTAAATGGGCTATTTGGATCAAGTCAGATCTCAGTCTTCGCTAATATACCTTGAGCTGATGTTCACTCACCAATATCCTCTGGGCTGCTCACTACAAGACAGACATTGAGGGGCTGGAGTGCATCCAAAGAAGGGTAACAAAGCTGGTGAAGGGTCTAGAGCACAAATCTTATGACGAGTGGCTGAGGGACCTGGAGTTGTTGAGCCTGCAGAAGAGGAGGCTCAGGGGAAACCTTCTGACAACTGAAAGGAAGTTGGACCCAGGTGAGGGTTGGTCTCGTCTCCCAAGGAACAAGTGATAGGACAAGAGGAAACAGCCTCATGTTGAGCCAGGGGAGGTTTAGGTTGGATATTGGGAAAAATTCCTTCCCCGAAGGGGTTGTGAAGGCCTGTCCCAGGCTGCCCAGGGCAGTGGTGGAGTCCCCATCCCTGGAGGGATTTCAAAGCCATGTAGATGTGGTGCTGAGGGACATGGTTTAGTCACGGACTTGGCAATGTTGGGTTTACGGTTGAACTCAATGCTCTTTTCCAGCTGGAACAATTCTATGATTCTTTACACTTCCAATTCTGGAGTGGTGTATCTTATTTAATACTTGATATTAAATATTTGCATCCCCAATTGGAATAAAGTAGTTTGTCCTCTCAAGTTGCAATGTTGGGTTGCAGAGTAGGAGGGAAGTTTTTACTTGGATGACTCTGAGTTTCTGCCACTTTTGCTGATGCTCCTGGTGTTAGGAGTTGAGTGGTACAGCAGGTGAACCTCTTGTCCCAAGCAATAAATGATACACTACTCTAGAAAAAAACCTTATTTAATGATAGCACAAAAACTAGGTAAAGGGGAAGAGTAGAAGTAAGGAGGTGTTTGTAGATTCCTAAGAAGAGTATTTCTATACTGGTATTTCACAGGAGTAAGAGTTTACTTAACCTATATGCTTTTAGAAGTGGAATTTCTATGTATCCATAATATAGTTACGTTTCCTTTGAATAAATGCATTCACCCTGTAAATATTTAGATGTTTTTTGTGGACATCCTCAACTTCCATAATGTCAAACACAGCATTTCCAGTGAAATGGATTTTCCAAAGACCTCTCTTATCTATGTACGAGACCATCTGATGGCTCTCTCTAATTAGGAATTGAGGTTAGTTTTTGTTTTTGAGATTTGTTTCAGAGCAGCAGTGCCATTCATTCACCAGCTGCCACATTGAGATGCAGTTGACCGTGTCTGCTTGCTGTTTGGACCATGCTCTGAGATGCTTGCAGGTGTTCTCCAGGGCTCTTGTGCTAATTTATCTTCTAGATCAGGAGATTGCCTGTTGAGAGGAAATACGCAGTTTTATCTGTGAAGAGAGAAAGACAGCTCCTGTGCATTTCAAGCTGCTGACAGTTGATGGGATTGGCAGGACTTAATATGCAGCTAACCATGGGATTTGCTTTCTCTGGGGACCTCCTGTGCCTGAGGAAATAGTCTTCCAAAGAGTTTGGGCAGTTTTAATTAATCTTTGCCCGTAATACATTATTTTTCTAGGTATCCACCACAAGTGCCAAAAATATTGGAAAATATGATGTTTTTTTCTTTGATCCCTAAATAGCATTTTGAATCTCTTCTCCTGGGAAATGGAGGACAGCAGTTAAACAATTAAAAGAGTTCTGTCGCTGAGCAGCTCACTAGTTACAGCTGAAAGAGTCTGCAGAAGTAGGGGGGCATTGCCTGTGGTTGACATGTTGTAATGTTCACATGGTAACCGTGGCTATGAGAAGCATTGGATTGGTAATGGAGACACCCTGTCCATCACTGACTCCATGGGCTGTGTCTGCAGGACCTTCCCAGTCAGAAGCAAAACATCCCTCAACTTGTGTTGAAATCTCAAGGGGTGTTAGGTCGCCTAATACCAGTGAGTAACAACAACTCTAACACATTTGCTATGAATTAAGAGAGGAAAATTAAATGACTATTTTGGACTCAGCAAAATAATTAAATGGACAGGAACATCAGCTAAAATAAAATTTCTGCAATCAAAGCATGAAATGGAGAGAGCACACACAGGCTGGTGTTTTAGCAACTGAAAATGTGAAGCGTTTATGAATGCTGGAGATCAAAAAAAGCCTTAATGAAATGGCCTGGAGAATTTCTCTGGAAGTCTAGCTCCTGTCAGTACCCAGCCCATGCCCGCCTTCCTGGCTGCCCATGTAAAGCTGAACTGCCTTCTGCAAATGCCACCCAAAGGTAAAAAACCAGAATGTCAACTCCAACGAGTGGAGTGTCTGTCTACCAAAACTGGGTGTCAAAACACTGTGAGGCATTCAGAGGGAGGCATCTGTTCCTGTCTCTGTCTGAGTGTCTGGCCCTGCTCTGAGCTGGAGCTGAACTTCCATGTATGGAGCTGCGCGTGATTGTGGTAATTCAATTCATAGGGTTTGTTGGAAGGAAGAAATATTGAAACGAGGGCTTGGCACAGAATGCTGAGGTAGGGCTGAATGGGAACATAAAAGTCAGCCTTGCACATAGGGTTAGGTGTTGTTTCTGCTAGAATCAACCCAGTCATTTTGAAGGCATCAGAATTTGAGTTAAAAAAACCACCCAAAACCTGATCAGTAGCCAGGGATATAAAGTTATGTGGGAGGTTGGGAGTAGCTGGGTAGAGTTAAGCAGCTGACAGCAGAGGAAATGGTAGTTATATGTCATATGTATATGTCATGTGTATATGTCATATGTATATGACAGTCCATGGAGCACTTCTTGTGATGGTGTTTCCATGGCTTAGCAACATGCTTCCAGACAGATAGCAACCAGCCAGTTAAAAGGATGAACAAATCTCCACCCAGGAGTATGGTTTCCAGGTGACAGGATGCTGGTGTAGTGATAGAGGGTGAGCACAACTTCGGCACAACACCGAGGCTGGATGTGGACCTCACCGGGAGAGGAACAGGAGAGACCAAGGCACCTGTAAGCAGCATGAGAGCTGCAGCAAAAACTGGCTCAGAAATGCTCCTGACATCTGCCAGCAGCTGCAGCAAGTCCTTTTGGAGTTTCACACTTGCTGAAGCTGCTGTGGATAGAGGGCTTTGCTTTTGAAGACAAAAAGGTACACACATGCAGAGAGTTTATAAGAGGATGAAGATGGAGCAGAGATGGGCAGCTCACCTGGTGATGGCATTATCGTTGTTTTTTGAAAATTGAGCTTGCCTAGAGCCATATAAATATATTCTAGCAACAGTCAATAGCAGCAATTAAGCTCAAGGAGAGAGGCCTCCCAGAGTAAATGAGAAAGACATGGTCAGAGGTGCAAGTGATTGCTGAGAAATCAATGCAGAAATAGGACTTTGGAAACATAAGAAGGAAGCAGAGGGTGACTGACACATCCCTTCTAAAGCAAACGCAGCAGCCATTGGATAAATCCATAATCTTCTGTGTGATGCCCAGAAGAGAAGTGGGCCCTACCAGCTGAGCTGGGATGAGGAAAGTTTCTGCACTCATCATGGTGTGATAAATCTGTTTTTTAAATACCATGTTTTTTGCTTAGGGACATGGTTTAGCAGTGGGCTTGGTAGAGTTAGGTTGATTATTGGACTCAATGATCTTGAAGGTCTTTTCCAACCTAAGTGATTCTATGAAAACTTCTCCAGTCTTCCCCCTCCCCCTCCACATCTCAACTTTATTTGGATGCTGGTTGTGCAGGACCACACTGTGGTTTTGGCAAGCTCCACCTTACCTCCTGTGAAGAAATCCCATTAATTGAACAGGATGGCTCATATCAGAGAGTTAATCCTGGGCACAGTCTTTGCAGCCTCAAGTTCACAGACTTGAGGGGGTCTTGCCCCACCAAGGCTTCTATGAAAGCATGAAATAAAAGCAAAATTAAAAGCTGTGACATATAAAATGTTGAATGTGGAAAATTTACCCCATTTAGCGCTTGCTAGCATCAACATCTTGATGATGGCTGTGACAGGAAACAGTCTGAAAAATGACTGCTGTCTCTGAGTCCTGTGTACAGATCAGTAACGCGATCTTCAGAAATTATCTTCTTTAGGTATATATTGCTAGTGTAGGCTGTGGAACAGTGTGTAGGCAGCTTCCTCGCTGTAGGAGAAACTACCAAGGCTGAGGTGTAATTGAACAATTGACGACTGATTTCTAGGATTACATCTGGGGATTGTACCCCCAGAAGAGAAGAATCTCTGGCTTTATGGTTTAAAGAAAAAAAAAAAAAAACAGGTAAGCTGTGTCAGAGGAAGTCACCACTGGTCCCATCATCATAAATTGTTTCATACATGGCTATGATGGTATATAAAAAACAATCACAGTGCAAGCAAGAAAAAAAAGGGATTAAAAAATGTCATAGCACATGAAGATGTCTTGCTATGAACTCTCATGCAGCCAGTGGATACCTCAAGACTGGGGCATCATGTTTCTGTTGCTGCGGGAGACGTTGCTTTGGTATGAGAGGTAATTTGGTCTTGAACACTGGTGCTGGTGTTGGGGTGGGTTTGCAGGGGTTTCTCCACTGATCCACACACCTGGCCACTGAGAGCCAGGTTGGACGCTACCGGTTTGTGGTTGCAGACCATGGGAGTGATGCTTGCTCCATCTCCTCGTTAGTAAAGTGCAGGGGGAAGACACAATGCAGCTCCTTGTGCTGCATTTAAAGAGTGCTGGTTAGAAATGGAGGGGGTTGCTGACCACAACATATGCAAGGGTAGAATTATTAAGCTAAAACTCATTAGCAAAGTGGATTGCTCTTAATGACTATCTTGATTTTTCTCTAACAAAGTAAGAAACAGACAAAAATGAGCACAGTAGACAATTATTCAGTGCCGCCTCTCAGCGTTTTCTTCCCATCCGTTCTGCGAGCGCTGTAAACAAAACCAGCTTGATGAAAAGGGTTCCCACCGCAGAGCCAGGCGAGCGTTTCCCAGCACCGACCATCTCCTCTGAAAGGACCCACTGTGTCCCGCAGGCTCTTTGAGCCCTCGCAGAAGAAAGGGCTCTTGGTGCAGCTCCTTCCCCTCTCCCAGGCCGGCCAGCCTCCTCTTCCTCCTCTGCTGGCCAGGGCCATGGCATGAGGATGCTGGTGCCAAGCTGCGGAGACGTGGCAGAAGAAGCATCTCCTCAGCTGCCTCCTCTCCATCAGCGAGTCCCTGCCTCCGCCACACAAAGGGCTATTGAACTGGGAAGGATTCTGCATTTGGACAGCACGGGGGTTTGTTTATTGGCCTGTCAGCCACAACCATGGGGGAAAGGGCTTTTCCTGGGATTTTTTTTTTTTTTTCTTCCTTAAAAGGATATCATTAACCATGATGCATCAGGGGCATCAGGATGGTAGCAAAGAGAGAGAGCAGGTAAATGAATGAGCCCCTCTGGTTTGGGTACAGGCAGCAAGAAGGGAGTGTAGGCTTGGTTTCCTTAAATGCACACACTTGTGTTCAAGCATTTCTGTGGATATCTGCATAAGCTGAAAGCTGGATTTTGAAACTGCAGGGGAGGAAGATGGCATTTCTTGGGAATGACCTGGGTTTGGATGTGTGCATTCCTGCTCTCATCTTCCTCAGTGTAGTTCATTTACACTCTCAAACACAGAATCACAGAATGGTGGGGATTGCAAGGGATCTCTGGAGGTCATCTCGTCCAACCCCCCAGCTGGTGCCAACTGCAAGAAGGTCTCCCTGGAGCCTTCTCTTCTCCAGGCTGAACAACCCCAACTCTCTCAGCCTGGCCTCACAGCAGAGGGGTTCCAGCCCTCACATCATTGCTGTGGCCTCCTCTGGACCCAGCAGGTCCATGTCTTTCCTGTGCTGAGGACTCCAGAGCTGGCCCCAGCACTCCAGGGGGGTCTCCCCAGCACAGAGCAGAGGGACAGAATCCCCTCCCTCACCCTGCTGACCACAAGGTCAGTATTTCAGTGTGGTTTCTGCAGGAGGCCTTAGCAGCTCTGCAAGCTGCTCACCATTCTGAGTGAGACTTGGGCTAGGTGTGTGTTGGTGTGGGTCTTTGCTGTGTAGCAAAGTGGGGTACATGCAAAATGGGGGTGTTTGCTGTCACAGCTGATTCCCACCCCTGGCAAAAGAAGCTAAACCTGCCAGAGCTGGGTAGTCCCAAGGGTTGTGTCTCTGTCAGGCGTTACCACAGTTTGGGCATTGAATGAGCTGCTTGGATTAGGGTTGCAGGTCCATGCTGGGCTCGGTGGGTGAAGGAGCTGCGTGTCTTGCTGCAGGATGGTGTGGGAGGTGTTTCCAGCATTTCAGGCAGTTCTCACCCTCCTACTCCTCTCCATTTTGGCCACCCACACATGCTCATGGGAGGGAGTAGGCTGGTGAGAAGCTTGGGATGGCAGCAGCTCCCTGCCTGATGGTAGGGGCCACGGCCTTAAAGGCCACCTCCAAGACACCAGTATGTGTCCATCCCCACCAGCATGGAGATGGGTATAAAGTGCCTGGCAGCAGCAGCCTGGCCCTTGACAGCCTTCAAGCAGTGGGTGAGAGGTGCCATTTCCCCACCGTGGCAAGGACTTCTTCAACACATTGCTTTTTAAGTGGTTTCTTGGCATCCTTTTGAGGAGCAATGCAGTTGGTTGCCACAGAGCAAACCTAGAAGCAGAAGAGCAACTGGAGAAATGAGAGGGAAAAAATGCAAGACAACTGTATTCTGTGTTTTGGGTCCATTTGAGCCTTTAATAGCACTAATGGTTGCTGATGAGGAGCATGGTGGGGAATGATGGACCCTGCATCTCCCTCTTGAGCAGGAGTTTGGGGAACCAGGTCAGTGACTCTCCTGGAATTGCCCTGAGTCTCGGTCATCATCCACTTCTGTTGACGTTAACAGGTCTGAAGCACGTTGGACAAAGCCTTCATCACCACCAGCTTAGCCCCATGGTTTTGTCCAAATGGATTGTGGTCCCTGGCAGGGGGAAAACCAATGGGTCTGGGCTTTGCTGCAAAGTATTTCAGCATTTCTTCTTTCTGAGGCAAATCTTTTCCTTTAGAATTTTTTCTCTCTCTCTCTCTCTTTCTGGGCCAGTGATTGCTGAACTGAAATTAAGGCTGATTAGTCTCTTGGGGGAGTTTTTTAACATACTAAGAGATCTCCTTTGCTAATAGTATTGGGCCACAGAGAGCTGTTAAAGCATCACACGTTCCTGGGTGTGGACCCTCCAGCGAAGCAAGCTCTTCAGCCCCAGCATCATCAGTGGGATTTTAATTGCAGTGACATTCTGGGGCTTCTGTTCCCCACAGGCACCCCAGCTGTGCACAGTGGGAATGATGGGAAATAATCCAGAGGTTTGGGTTGGAAGGGACCTTTCAACCTCATCTAGTCCAACCCCTCTGCAGTCAGCAGGGACATCTGCAACTAGAGCAGGTTGCTCAGAGCCCCAGCCAACCTCAACTGGAACAGTTCCAGGGATGGGGCATTGACCACCTCTCTGGGCAACCTGGGCCAGGGTCTCATCACCCTCAGTGTCAAAAGTTCCTTCCTTCTCTTAAATCTCCGCTCTTTTAGTTTAAAACCATCACCCCTTGTCCTGTCCCAACAGGTCCTGCTAGTTTTGGTACTATATTTGAGACACATGCTTTACGCAGGATATCTTGGGTGGCTTGAGTGTTGAAAGCTCAGCTCCACCTGTTTCTGTGTAGAGAAATGAGGGCAGTGGGTCCCGTCATGTCCTTTTCTTGCCAGTTTGCAAGAAGCAGCTAGGGAGGGATGGGACATATCTTCTCTAGACCTTCCCGAGGGTAACACCTAGATGGATGCTGCTGCAAGTCTTATGTTTGAGGTGGGAGGGAAAGCATAACATGACTTGTCTGTAAGTTTTCCATGTTTTGTGCAGCTTAGACCGTTTTCCCCCATTGTGCAAGTGTAATTTCAATACAAATGGTATTTTTGACTCTTACATTAGGCTCTTGCTGAAGCTATCATCAGATGAGGTGCTCTTGTTCACAGCAGCTGACTTATATTGCTTGTAGCATGATGGGCTTTGTTGCTTTTGCCTCAGAGATTATATTTTTGCAACGGATCTGTAGGGTCATGTCCATCAAGGTGTATCTTTACATAAAATAGTTTTGTAAATCAGCTTATTGGACTCCCACTGGAATTCAATATAGGAGATGAGATTTATGAGATTAGTAGTGTCAAAGAGGCAAAGCTCTCCTGTCTGGTTTCATAGAAACGTTCCAGAAATGGTTGGAGGAGTTGTGCAAACTCCATTCCATATTTTTAAGGTTTCTACCCAGCTCTGAACTTAAATCTCCTAAATTTAGAGAACTGAGATGTATGATGAGTAGGTTCTCCCTTGAGTTATGTCGTTCCTGTTTCCAAGTGGTCATTTACAAATTCTCTGGCTCTTCTCCTTGCAGGGTCGCGATTATTGTTCAGAAGAGGAGGACGTCACATAGTGCCAATTCTGCCCCTCACCCCAGGAATACTACTACTGTGTAAATAGATTACAACCCAGTCGAGACCTTTTGGAAGTCTTCTAGAGCGAACAGCACTACATAACAGAAGATCATTTCCACATTATATGCTCCATTCAGTTACAGTGTTTCTTAATGAACAGATGAGGAATATTGCTAAGAACTCATAAGGAACTGTTTTCGTTGCTGCTAGTTAAAACTCGTTGCAACTTCTCACTTTTTTCTGTGTCCAGATACGCAGCAAATCCTTAAAGTTAATCCAAAAGACGTTGATTTTACTGAGGCTTCTGGCCTGTTTTCTATCAGAGGAGGTAGTGTTATACCACCAAGCTTCCATAAGGGAACATTTAAGCATCTAAGAAACACCCTTAAGCTGTGTGTCAGTCCGCGCTCGGGACGGAGTGCTTCTTAACGCTGGTGATTTCAAGCTTTGGAGATGGGATGTTTTTTTGCCATGGCAGGCCTTGTTTCTCTGCTGAGAAGAAGCTGGGAAACCATTATCCATTAAAAGCATGTTATCACCAAAATACTGGAAGTGATGCAGGAGCAGGAATTGGTATTTTAAGAGGAAAAAGAGTTTCATTTAATAGGTATCTTAATCAAGGACTAAGCTTGCAGTATTGGCTTTGCTGAGCACGAATGGGAGTGTGATCACAATCATTTTGAATCTCTTTTTTTCTAAGAAAATAAACATTTTACTGTTTTTATGTATTCTTGTCTTTTACCATTCCTACAACACGACGTTTTTGGAGTGCAGGGACGAGGAAGGCAAAGCCAGCCCTCCGCGTTGATGAGTCCGTGGAGATAACCTCCTAAAGCAGCTCTGTGCCAACCGGGGGGTGTCTGTTGTGTGTCCTGTAGAGTTTATTTTTCCATATTATATGGAGAGAAAATAATCTTCTCAAAAGCAGATGTAATATTTTTAACAAATGCTGTCATAAGTAAAAAAAATAGCAACAAAAAGAAACTTAAGCAAAAAAATACACTTTTTGTATTTATTATTTCAGAGGAGATTGTTACCTGTGCTGATATTTCTTCCTCCTTTGACACCACATGAGGGCCAGGTTTGCAGCCCATGGAGACACTTTGTCAGGACATAAGTTTCCGTATTCTGTTGATTTCATTGCTCTGATGTGTGTGGAATAGACCATGAGATTGCATTAATAGCGTCTTCTGCTGATGTGGCCGATGCTTGAGTGGGGCACTCAGCCCAAAGCCCTTGAACACTGGCCATTTTCACTGGACCTTCTGAAAATGAGATCCCTTTCAAGGGCTTCAGGTCCCTCAAAAATCACCTGTGACTTCTGATAATCTATTAGGGAATTTCTTGACTGAAGAGATTTCCTCCACTGTTCACTCCAAGTGGGGTTAGACAGACCACACTGTAAGATTTTTTTCTCTTATCAGTGCTGTGCCATAACTCAGATATGTCCAAAAAAAAGCACAACTTCCTCATGCTTCCTTCTCTGCACTGGATTTTCCTTCAGCTTTTGAGCAGTGGATGGGGCAGTGGGGTAGGCCCATGGTGGGAGAGAGACCCAGGAGTCACTCTTATTCCTGCAGGACTGGATGGAAGCACCTCCAGCAAGAGCAGCTTTCCCAGCAGTGTTTGTGAAGCTGCAGTAGCAGGCTGTCATCTTCAGGTAGAAGCTCTTTCAGAACACTGCAAACTGCTCAGTCTCCTGGTCTCCTGTCAAGCTCTGCTTGCATTGAGTGGTTGCTGTATCGCAGGACTGGGGCAGCTCAAGCAGTACCTAGCTTCAGTAGCTTTCCCTAGCTCAGTCACAAGGACCTCTCTAGAAGGTTCCACCACATGCATCTTTATCCTGATAATGGTCAAAAATATCCAGCAAATTTTGATTTTCCTAAATCCTCACTGCATTTTGGCAGCTGCTTTGACCACATCTCTTCCTAAGCATCCCAGCATCCCTGGAGATGAGGTTTCACCACCTTCCTCCCATCACGTGGTCCTTCTTAGGGCTGTTGGCATCTCTTGGTGTGATGGGGCCATTTGATCTGTTAGGAATTCTTCAAGGTGATAGCTCTGTCCTCTTGCATATGATTTTTTCCATAATTTATGTCAGCTCTTGAGCAGGTAGCCATGCTAAGGAGAGTCAAGAGACTGCACATTTCAGTTAGTTAAACACTTCAATTAATAAAGAGTCCTGGGGCTTGGTCCCACAAAGCCTTCTCTCAAAAGTGCTTCATAAAGCTTATACAAGTATTACAAGAGCAATGGAATTGGGTCCATCCTTTTGAAACACGGTTCATTTTCTAGCCTCCAAATGTTCCATGTATAAATTTCCCCATACAAACCCTGAGTTACAGACACATTGTGGTCTTTCAATACACCAGCCACCTATTAGTTTTAATGGTTTTTTTCTTTTTTCCTTGATGATGATGATGGCACTACGGGCATGGGCTTTGCTGGAGGCTTTGTGGGAGAGGAAGAGCAATTCCCATCTTTCCAGTGCCCTTCATGTGACCAGCAGCAAGTGCTTCAGTCGCCTGCAGAAATTACAACCTGGCTTATGGACCTTTAGATGACAGTATTAGTGAATGCCTGGGTGGGCTGTCCTGCTGCTCCTTGTGGAGGTATGAGGATGAGCAGGAGGTTTGGAGGGTGTTAATAGTCATCTGTGGAGCTGATGTGCTCCAGGACTGCCTCAGGCTGCTGCTGAGATTGAGGTGAGGGCAACAGACTTCAATTGGCTCTACCCTTCTGCAAGCAACATGAACAGAATTGAGGTTTGGGGAGGGGATTGTTCACATCCAGGTTGCAAATCCTTTGCCATGGCACATCTGGTGACCATCACGATGTGCCAGGTAGAACCTAGGAGCTTGACCCAGTCAGTTTTTCAGCTGACTCCTCTTGGTCAGGCAGGAGACTTGCTCTTAAACTCTTTGGGATATGGACAAGCAAAGAGCAGCGCTGGTTAACTATTTAAAGGAGCCATGCTTACGGAAACAAAAACAGCAGCAACCTTTTTTCTAGTATTGGATGTCTGAAGTCTATGAAATATAAGACAGTTTCTAAGCACTTCAGGACCTGACTGGAGCCAAGTAGCACTTGGGAAAGGGATGGGAACAACCGAGCTATCCTTGTAAGAGCTTGCACATGCCACAAGCAGATCCAGGAGGTCACTTGGATGAACGGTGCTTTTTAACCTGCTTTATATTTCTTCCACTTTGCAATGTCCTTGCAAATTTTGTTGAAAGTCTAAATACACATGATGGTTGAGTGATGTTAAGTGATAGAAGTGGATTACTGTAGCTTAAAATGCACCTCTCCATGAAGACATACCTCTACGTTACTTCACTCTATCAAATATATTCAGTGAGGTGGAAAAGAGGCGGGTGGGAAGAGAAGGAAAACTACTTATATCTGATATGCTCTGCTTAGTTGTAAATGGACTTTTCAAGGTTTCTTCTGAAAGAAATACCAAGATTTGGGGGCAAACTTCTCTTTAGGAGGCTAACACACTGTTTAATAAGCTCCGAGTCATGTTCTGGGAACTTGGAGGAAATTGTGGTGAAGCACTTTTGCAATCAGCCTTCTTCCCTTGTTGTTATTTGTCCTTCCTCTAAAGCCCTTTGAGCTGTGCCAGTTTTCCTCCTCAGAGCCTGCCCCAAGTGTTAGCCCTGGGCAAGAGCAAGGAGACGAACCAGGGAGCCGGAAGAGTTTCCCAAGTGGCTAGTGGCCATCCCCAGATCCAACCTTGTGCTGAGACTGGTTCATGCAGAAGCCTCCCAAATATCAACCCAAGGGACTCGTGTCCTTCCAAGGGCTGCCTGGATGGATGCTCTGTCCCAGGCAGGCGCAAAGCCCATGCACCAGAGCTGCGCTGTATTGCTGTGTCAGCATTGTCATTCACCTAACAAGCAAGGCTTGCTTGGGGCTGCCAGGGTTGAATGTTGTTGCTGTCAGGACAATTTGGGCACAATTTGATGCAGTACTTGTAGAACATGTTCAACCTGGAGACAGGCTCATGGGGAAAAAGCTGGAGCATGTCGAAAGAAGGGCAACAAAGGGTCTAGAGCACAAGGCTTGTGAGGAGTGGCTGAAGGACTTGGCGTTGTTCAGCCTGGAGAAAAGGAGGCTCAGGGGAGACCTTCTCACTCTTGGCAACTCACTGAAAGGCAGTTGGAAGGAGGTGGGGGTTGGTCTCTTCTCCCAAGGAACAAGCAACAGGACAAGAGGAAATGGCCTCAAGTTGCACCAGGGGAGGTTTAGGTTGGACATGAGGAAAAATGTCTTTCCTGAAAGTGTTGTCAAGGCCTGTCTCAGGCTGCCCAGGGCAGTGGTGGAGTCCCCATCCCTGGGGGGGGGAGGGTTTCAAAGCTGTGTAGATGTGGTGCTGAGGGACATGGTTTAGTGGTGACCTGGCAGTGCTCAGTTAACAGTCGGATTTCATGATTTTCAAGGTCACTACCAATCAAAATGCTTCTATGAAAAACCTCAACTGTTTATTGTCTATCTGACACTTTTTTTTTTGTCTCCATTCCTAGTGACTAGAGTTAGGAACATATTTTGCCTTCAGTCTAGCTTCATCAGGTTTTGGAATGTCTCTTTCAGTCACTGTCCATCTCTGCATTGTATCTGTTGCAACACATACACTTTGACCTAAAAAGAGGATTGCTTTATTTTTTTCAATTATCATGATTTTCTTATGCCCCCTGCAAACCCTTCCACCCTCCAGACAGCTCGCCCAAGGAGGCAGTCTGGTTGTGGTAAGCAGGAGGAGGTGAAGGCTTTACCCTCCTACCTGAAATGCAGTTTTGTGTGTTGTAGGATTAGTTATACTCACAATTTGCTGCTCGAGTCCGAGGAGGAGCTGGCTATTCTATGTGCCACTTGCATCTTCAATTTTGAATGCTGACATTTGATATTCCTGAGTTTTTTCAGGGACAAGGAGAAATCCTGCTCTTGGGCACCAGCACCAACCCTTGATGCCAAGACGTTGTTTCACCTCAACATCATCACCCTATAACCAAGAGCAGCATTTGACCCAAGGCATGTCTTGAGTCACAGGAGTCTGCACCTAAATTAGATTAAAGAAACCCAAATTTATATTAGTGCTTTTTTTCATCTCGAGAGGCCGTGGATCATTTCACATCATTCAGGTGCTGGCACCTGTATTTTTTTCCCCTGGGAACCCCCAGCAGGAGCTGTTTGGGGTGAGTCTCTGCGTGTGATATGACCAGGAGTCGTTTCTCTCCAGCGCCAGAACTTTAAGGAAACCATTGAAGGACTTGAGCAAAACTCCAACCTGCCCTGTTTGGGGAAAAACAGGCAAGATCCCCTTGCAGGAGCCAGACTTGCATGGTTGGATGGACTTGCTGAGCTACCGCAAGATTTTCCATGATGGCCTCATAAACAGGACCCACTAGAGTTTGTAGATTGACAAACTCTGGGCTTCTCTAAAATTTTGCCAAGATTCCCACTTTATCATGAAGAGCTGGGCGGGTATTAGAAGTTTGCTGGGCTTTTGCTGATGTGGCTGGTGATTTTAGGACGTTGTTTTGCACTCACTGGGAATGTTCAGCCAATGCCTTTCCCTCTGATTATTCCTCCAAATCTCTGTTTAAACATCATCTTTTAAAAAAAAACACTCCTGGATTGACCAGAGCACGATCTGCCTTGACTCCCCACAAAGGACTTGTGCCTGCAGGTGTTTTATTTGCCTGGTGCTGTTGAGGGGCACATAGACACTGGCACAGGTTCCTCAGGGGGGTTCTGGATCCTCTATCCCTGGAGATGTTCAAGACCAGGTTGGATGGGGCTTTGAGCAACCTGGTCTAGTTGGAAGAGTCCCTGCCCATGACAGAGGGGGGTTAGAACTAGATGATCTTTAAGGTCCCTTTGAACCCAAACCATTCTATGATTCTGGAATCATGTGTGATGAGCAGCCTGGAAGCCCTACAGGCAGATGAAGAGGACAGACATGCAAATAGATGTGACAGAAACCAGCCTGCAGACCTTGGCCAGAATGCCCTTGAAGAGGATCATTAAAGCAGCCAGTTAATTATCTGACTACTAAGACTGCTGTTTCCTGGCTCCCATGAACCTTCCTCTGATACTGGATGTCAGCCTCAAAACTATGCCATCCAAAACTCCGTATTAAACTCTTCCTTTGCTTTCAGTCAGAGGTTGGTTGTTTTAAGTCTCTTTACTGGGACCCAGAAGACCCAGCTTTGCATGCTCCCTTGCCACAAGTCCTTTGTGGCCATGGCTGGGCCACACAGAACCCAGGCTGACTTACTGCACCGCTCCATCCCTTCATGCACAGCAGGGATGGCAGAGTTTTCCAAATCCTGGCCGCATGGGTGAAATCTTCACCCATGATCACCCTCATCATCCGCGTGCACACTTGGGCAGGCTCTGACCTTCTCTGCACCCAGTGGAGTTTTGCATGGTGCTGCCACAGGACATGCTGGCCATGGCTGTAAGTGGAAGGGAGGCAGTGATCAATAATATTGCATGATTTTTGCAGCGTGCCTTTTTGTTGCTGTCAGAGAGCCCAGCTGATGACTGGCACTGCCCACGGAGCACAATGTCTACTTCAAAATCTGAATTATGAGAGCAGAGTGAATGAGATGAAGCACCAGGGAGACATGTTTAAGCTCCGCTGACATTGCTGTCGTCATATGAAAATTAGACTGAAGATAAATATTCAGTTCTCATCTATTTCAGTTTTATCAAGTCTATAAAACAATAATTACCTGTCACTTCGATTTTGGAGTTGGTGATGACTCAACTTCTGGATCGGCTTGGCTGACACGCCAGACCTTCATTTTCGGAGAGGCTTCCAGCTGGATAATGTCTGCATCCGCTGAGGAACACATTTAATATGAGCTTTAAACAAAAGGGAGCGATTTCCAGTTGCTGTTGGCATTTCTGTCCCACTAACAGCTTTGGCTAGCGGTGTGGCTTCGCAGGTGACAGTCCATGATGTCATGTAGGCTTCCTGTCCAATATACATCTTTTATACTCGCATTCTACGACATGTCTTGCCTCATTGGCCAGTTCCCCTTTATTTTCTAAATCAAGAGCAAATCTGAGCTCTGATGGCCCATCAGGTGCCCTCACCCCTCAGGCATGGGGGAAACCTGTCCCACCTCCACTTCATGTCAGCGTGTGGGAGCAGGGGGCATGGTGGGGATGCCTGTGGGTGTGGGTGCCTGTGGGGAGTAGTGCAGCTCATCCCCCATTCCCTGCCACCTGCTGTCACCCATAAAGAGCACCAGGCTCCACAAAACTACGCACACTGCATAATTACCTCTGTGAGCTTTGATTTTCTAACCCAGCAAAGGTTAGCCAACATGGTCTCTAAAGCTGCATGCATGGCTGCAAGCGTGCATCCAGCAAGGATAACCCTCCCCTGTGCCACATACAGGGACCTTGACAGTCTGGAGGAGTGAGCCCAAGCAAACCTCATGAAGTTCCACAAGGCCAAGTACAAGGTTCTGCACATAGGCCAAGGCAAACCCCAGTATCAGTACAAACTGGGGATGACTGGATGGAGAGCAGTCCCATGGAGACTTGGGGGGTGCTGGAGGGTGAGAAGCTGGACATGCGCCAACAATGTGCGCTGGCAGCCCAGAAGCCAATGGCATCCTGGGCTGCACTCCCAGCAGCGTGGGCAGCAGGACAAGGGAGGGGATCCTGCCCCTCTGCTCTGCTCTGGGGCAGAAGAGAAGGCTCTGGGAAGACCTTCTTGCAACCTTAGAGTATCTGAAGGGAGCTACAAGAAAGCTGGGGAGGGCTTTTTTTTACAAGGGCTTGCAGTGGTAGGATGAGGGGTAATGGCTTCAAACTGGAAGAGGGGAGCTTTACATTAGATGTAAAGAAGCAGCTTTTCAATCTGAGGGTGTTGAGACACTGGCACAGGTTGCCCAAGGAAGCTGTGGATACTCCATCACTGGATGTGTTCAAGACCACTTTGGATGGGGCCTCTCCCCAGAGCCTTCTCTTCTCGAGGCTGAACAACCTCAACTCTCTCAGCCCGGCCTCGCAGCAGAGGGGTTCCAGCCCTTGCATCATTGCTGTGGCCTCCTCTGGCTCTGCTCCAAGAAGCAACGTGTGATTTCTTCCCTCAGAGTGACTCGCTTCCTCCCACCACTCTGCCATCCCAGATGGTTTCGTTTAAATCCAGATACCTGAGCTTTTATTTCAAGCTTTGTTAATAGTGGCAGCATCACCTCAGCAGGTCCATGAGCAGCAGGACTGGCCCTGACCGGGTGGTTGTTAACCCAGCGCGTGATGCAGGGCTGATGTGCAGTACCCTGCACACCCAGAGCTGAAGCTGCCCGCATCCTCCATCGCTGCAGACTTTCCCCCCACCCTCCAAGCCTTCAAGGTGCGAGTTGAATAGAAAATTTGTTCCCTCTGTGTATATATATATAAAAAACTAATTTTGAGACAAAAAGTTCTCGAGTGCGAATCACTGCAAGAAACTAGAAAGCCGCGTGTGGGAACTGAGTGATATTCTCAGGTTTTTGGCATTCTGCTTTTGTGTCTATTAATAATCCCCCGGAGTGAGTCATCTGGAGATGCATTTATTCACTGAGTCGGAGCGAGCTGCTGCCCAAAATAGCAGCTCTGTAATTTTTTATGATGCTGTAATGGCAGCACGGTGAAGATTGACATCATTTAACAGAACCGCTCTCTGCCTGACAATCAGATAACCCATGTCCAGCCCAAAAATACATGTGGGAAGCCATGTGCTCAGTTACATAAAACACCCGTGTCGGAAATGCCTTTTCGCCCTTTCCTGCTCATCTTTTGCCTTTTTTTTTTTCCCTTTATGCATTTCTAAGCCTTATTTGCTGATTTGCTCTAACCAGAGCGCGAGGAGCATTAGGCCAGGGAAGCGTGGAGGGGAGGATCACGCCCATCTCTCATGATTGACGTTTACCTGATTAGCAGGTAACGACCAGCTATGCAGACCGACCAGCTCTGAATTGCTCATCATTTCTTCTCACCCATGTTGCCACTCCAGCTGCTCCACATGCTCCGACACAAACCTCTGAGCATCCCCCTTGGCCAGGGCTCATGCCCAGAGCCCAGCAACTCCTTCCCAGCCCCAAGCAATGGCACGATCCAGTGAAGGGTGAGAAAAGCTTGGGAAGGGTGTTTTAAGGAATGCTGAAACTGGTTTTCTGTGTTTCTTCTCATTCCCTGCCCTGCACTGCTGCCATCAGGTCTGTCCTGGTGTCGCAGCTGGTGGGGAGCCCAAGCCATCCCAGGGTGGTCTTGGAGCTCCCCGAAAACACATATGGGTACCACCAAGTGCTGAACATGTGTTTTTGCATAATTTTAGCTTAAATGCCTCTGCCATTGGTCCATGCCATCATGCTGTGCCCTCCAGCAAATGATTAATTAAAGATTAATTTGCCTGTGCTGGGTTTAACAGCTCAGGTGAACTTTCCTGGGCAAATGGTGTTTTATAGGGACCATTCCAGCTGGAAACGTTTATTAACATTATCTTTTTATGTAGCACTTCAGAAGAAAATGGGACTCCTGCCACCAGAGCTTTGGGCTGATGTGAATGATGGGATGAGCATCTGAGTTTTTGTGAGAGCAGCTCAAGTTTTCCAGCTTTGAGTGACCTAAGTATGAAGTGGAAATGTGAAAATTGAGGAATAGCCCATCAATACAACTATTGGCAAAAAGTTAATTATTAAAGATGGTTTTAACAGAAGGTGTGTTGCTGCCCTGCTTCCCTTACGGCCTCTCAGCATGGCAGGGGCTGCAGATCATCTCATCCAAACCCCCCTGCTCCAGCAGGGTCACCCAGAGCAGGGTGTCCAGGATTGTGTCCAGGCGAGTTTGGAATCTCTCCAGAGAAGGAGACTCCACAACCTCTCTGGGCAGCCTGGGCCAGGCTCCAACACCCTCACAGCAAAGAAGTTGCAGTGCAGGAAACTGCAGTGAAGGATAACTTTTCACTGCGACGCTGCCCCAGCAGAGATATTGTATATATCAGAACAGCACCTGTTCAGAAGTGTGACATCGAATGTGGATGGGAAAGGCTCTCAGCAAACTCATCTGATTGGACTGTTTCAACCTTTATTATTGTAGGACTTGGGCAATTTTATTTTAGAATCCCTTTCTCCAGTGAGAACACAGAACCACAGAAATACATTTTAAGTATGACTACTTCTGATCCTGTTTTCATTAGAATTGAAAAAACCCAGGTTATCTCTCAGGCCTGTCTCAGAGGAAATACTCTTCATCCCTGCTCTGTTATCAGCTGTTCTCTGACACCTCCGCTCCTATGAGCTTTTCTTCCATGGAAGTCAGGACTGAGATAACAAAAGATGCAGGAGCCCTATGTTTAACTCCTCATTCAAGTGTTCATGATACTCATTAAGCAGAAACCATCACCAGCCTCACCAATGAAATGCCAAATTTCTTCAGCCTTCTTCTTCCTGGCCCTTCCTTGTTCCTTCAACCAATTTTTTCTTTCTGCTATGGGAGAATCAGGACTTTAAGGACAGGGGTATTTTGGAGCAAAGGCACCTTCTGCCTTCCTCATCCCATCAGGGCGCTTGAATCTGGGATACTCAAAAAGCAGTTTGGTCTGTGGGGTCTATAACAACACACTTCAAGTCCTGTATGCTTCCTTTGCATTGATTTATCTGGGGAGTAGTAGGTGTTCTACAAGTAGATGTCTACTGTCTATTGACCCTGGTGTCATGTTGGCAGCTGCCACTGTACTTACGGGCTCTGTGTTTTACTGGGGATGGACCAACAAACACATTGCAGGGCAACGTGACTCTGAGATGAGCAAACAGCACAAACCTGGGTTTTTGCTGAAGATTAAAAATAAAGATAATAAAAAAAGATTACCACAAGGAAACATGCAGAGACAGCAAAAGGGAGCACTGGCACAAGCAGACAAATACATCAACATAGGTTGAGGGCCTCAGGGGCATCTCCTTGGGGTGGATGACTGTGGGCAAGGACTAAGCTGGGGGCAGGGCAGAAGGGTTTAGACCAAATCTTTCAGGACTAACATCTCTAGTGCAATGGAGCAGCCCTTCATGGCTGTGTCCCTTCATCTTTTCCCACCTTACTTCAGAATCTTTGTGCTCCCCCCTCCATCTGACCTTCCTGTAGGGATGCTCCATCCATACCTCCCTGGCTTGCTCATGTTCCTTCCCATCTGTCCATTAACCAAGTGTTGAACTAAGTCCCAAAACCCAGGCAGACACATTTGTCCTCTGCAAGTGCTTGCACCCAACCTCTTGCTGTGGGTCATCCATGGTACTGCCTATGGCAGGGGAGAGGGATGAGGATGCTTAGAAGAAGCATCAATTCTGCAAAGCCCTGGTCCTCTCAGACAAGCAACACACTCACTATGAAAAAAACAGAGTCCAAGAGTCAGAGCAGGAAGGTTTAACTTGGTGTCCTCCCTGCTGCTGGGGCCTTGCAGATGCTGGACAGGGGCTTGGGAGGTCAGAGGAGAGTCATGAACAGCAGCAAAATTGGCTCTTGCATGTCTCTACTGGGGTAACTGGAGAGATCGTGGAGCAAACCCTCAGCACACTGCATTACTTTCTATTAAAAAACAAACAAACAAACAAAACCTCAGGGGAATCAATGTTGTCTCTAAGCAATACTCTCCCACAGTCCAGAGGATTTCATTTTACCTTTCCATGTTCATCTATACCACCTTGCCCACCCTGATGCCTAGATGCTGTTTGAAATAACGAGGAGTCACCCTCCCATTGCAGATGGCCTCTGAAAAGGCAAAAATGTTATGAAAATTAGCAGCAAGTGTGTGCTCCCATCTCAGCTCCTCTTTATATTTCTTTCATAACAAGAATTGGGGAATATTTAGTTTATTTCTGGGTCTGAACTTGTTACTGATGCTCTCCAGGGACACTTGTTGCACAGATGTACGAAGGGTACGGGAATCAGATCACTAGCTAAAGGGCAGGGGTCAAGAGGATGGGGCCAGACTCTTGTCAGTGGTGCCCAGCGACAGGACAAGGGGCAACGGGCACAAACTGGAACCCAGGAGGTTCTGTCTGAACAGGAGGAAAAACTTCTTTGCTGTGAGGGTGGCAGAGCCTGGCCCAGGCTGCCCAGAGAGATTGTGGAGTCTCCTTCTCTGGAGAGATTCCAAACCCACCTGGACACGATCCTGGGCACCCTGCTCTGGGTGACCCTGCTGAAGCAGAGGGGTTGGATGTGATGATCTCCAGAGGTCCCTTCCAACCCCAACCATGCTGGGATTCTGTTACTACAACAGGCCTCCCTTAAAAGCAAGTGGTGCTGGCTGGGCAATTCAGAAATCATTGTCAGTTTAGTACAGCTTGACCTGAGTATTTACATTTTATTAAATCTTTACAATCAGCAATTATAATCAAGTACACAATTATGTACAAGGATTATATACATTTTAGCCCAGGCTTTTACATCACAGTACATAGTTGCCGTTAGAAATATTGTATGCACTGACCACCAGACAGTGAAACCCAACAATAGTGTCACAGCACCTGTTATTAGACATCTTTCATAAGAAAATATACGGCTGTATATTGGGCTGGGTAAAAAACCAAATAAAATAACCTTATAAAATATGAACATACAATATTTCATTCACAGAATGCTTGTTTGTTTTTTCCTCTATATTCTGACTGATGCCTTTTGCATAAGATGTCCCATTTCTAACCTCTCCACGTACGCTCGCTGATGCCTACTGCTATGCCTCCAGGTACGCTGGCAGGAGGAGAACCAAAGCTGGGCTCATTTTCAAACTTCATGAAGAAACAATAAATGTAAACAATTAAGAGGATTCCTCTAAGATCAAATGAGAAATTAATTGGCTGATCTGAATTACATGGCATGGAATAAGTGCTAGTTCCAGCTGCGATTCCTGAATTCTTCAGTGTTCAATACCACACAAATAAATGTACAATACTACAGACAGAAAGAGGTGACTGATGACATACAAGCAACATTCCACAGAGGGAGCAGACGTCTAAAAATTTGGGAAGAATGCTTGCTCCCCTCTCCAAAAAGTTGGTTTCTGATGAATACATTCTTTTTGCTTTTTAAGATGACAGTGAATTGAATTTGGGGAAATTCAGTTCAGTTGCTGAAATGGAATTACTTCCAAATGATATGAAAAGGTTGAACTAAAGCCTCTTTCCTCGTAAGGAAAGAAAGTGAGAAGAACCGGAATAAAACTGTCACCCCCTCCAATTTAATCCTCCTTCCCCAGAGGTCGACCTTACCTGATTCCGTTCTGTAAACAACACTATGGTTCCCATGATGGTTTCAAAGGTCAAGTAGAACAAACCGAAACAAACAAAAAAAAACAACGCAAAAGGAAGGAGGCAACACATATCTGAAGTAGGCCACCACCAAAACGATGCCTCAAATCCATACAGAGCTCTGGGATCATTCGAAATCCCTTAAAAGGGGATTGCTAATGTCTGCTGCTTTAGCAATAGATGGAAGGAAAGCAGCTAAATGAGCTGGTGATGGCAAGGAAATTTCTGATAAAATTTTACATTTACATCTAAATTTTCTGCTGGTTAAAAACCAAAACCTTTAGTTGCTATATAGACAGTCCTAACGTAATGACCAGAGGGCCTATCTGGCTATAAAAATAACTATTTCCACCAGAAGTGTGAAGACGCAGTCCATGTCAAAGAGCACAGGAACAAAAATGCTCCTTTTGTGGCACTGAGCACTGACAGGTCAAAGGAATCGTGTCAGAGGGAAAGCTTTTGATCTGCACCTGATGGTCACGATCCTGCAGCTGACTGCACTTGGCCATGCCGCTCTGAGCCTGGCACTCCCAAGGGAGCGCGTTGGGGCTCCAAGTAACGAAGGACACTTAAAAGGCTCCCCTGATGCCTTACATGAAGAAGCTCCCGTAACAACAACAAAACACCATAAATAGATTCTCAACCTAACCCCCCCAGCTGCTGCAAGCTCTACTCATCCAGTCCAAACCTCCATGTGGTTATTTGTGCAAAGGAATTATAATTACATTTAAAAGCTAGTTTATTTAAAAGGACACTTATTCGCTATTCCACTACCGCTTCATTTCCTCCTCAAAACTGCCTCCTACTCAATTGAAGGCCAGCATCTCATCACCGCCTGCCGTGCCCTGAAAAGGTGCCTGTGCATTCAATACTTGTGAAAGCAAGTGTCACTCAGAAGACACGGACACAACGTTCGCCTGCAATTTCTCCATTCCTACAGGAGTACAGTACAGTATGGCTGTACTAATTAACAGTTGCATATTCAGCACGCGTAATTGCACCAGCTGAATGAAAGGTGCAATTCAGATTAGGGCTTCTGGGAAGGGTTTTTTTGACTCCTTTCTGTTGCACAGATGACTATAAACCTTCGCACTTAGCCTGGTGCAGCATATAGGCAGTGATGATTTACTCTGTAATACAAAACAATCCTTTGAACCACAATTCACTAAAAGCAGTTGATATAAAACAAGGTACTTCATTTTTGGCAGTTTCTTTGGATACAGTCAAAACATCTTGCGGTTGTTCGAACATCCCTGTTTTTATTTAAATAATGGTTTTCATAATAGGGATCACAAATTAGGACTCGCACTTACCTGTAACAAGCTCCCGCAGCCCAGAGTAATGTACCAGCCCTCCTCGCAGCTCACGCCACTAACTATGGACCCAACGGCCACAAATTGTTGCACTTCACTACCAGTACTGGCCTCATTGCCTTAAGTATCACATGTATAGAAGTTGCGTATAAAAAGGATGACAACAAAGTCACTTAGAAGTCAAACTTGTAGAAAAAGGAAGATTTTTTTGTTAGAGCTCATCTACTTGTGTTGGGTGTCCTCTCAGAAAATATTGCCAATTTAAATTCCATATCTCGGGGTAGATTTGAGTTTTTCCAACCTGGAAGGCCAAAGAAATACCTGTAACTCAACATATGCCTCACCCACTTCACCGTAACCTCAGGCATAACTTCCACAGCACATTGCAAACCTTTATCTGGTAGGCCTCCAGGCTGTCTTAGCTTCCCTGATGGAACCTGCGTACAAAGGACACGCTGCCTTTGGTTTACACAGTTTCTCTAGTTGAAAGCAGAGCACAAGGGAAAACTCATGTGTCATCATGGTTGTTCCTCATGGTAACAGATGGAAGGAGCAATGAGTGACACTACGATGTCTCAGTATGGTATGTCAGGACAAAAGCAAGACACAGCCAGAAGCAGTTTGAAGACACCATAACTAGAAACATAACTTCACCTGCTGCCATCAACAAAGGCTTTCAACTCAGTAGAGACCAGTGAAACCACACCTTCGCTCCAACCACGCCAGTGGCTGACCTACTGCCTTCCAGCATTCTCATCGATAACCATTACATGGCACATTAACCCCTCCACATTCAACTTTTGCTTTCCAGAGACCAAGGGAGCACGACCTCTCGGCATCTGGAAGGCAGAAGCTGGGCTCGTTCTCTGAATGAGCCTCCTGGGCTACAGTGGCACGCAGCAGAGCCAGGCAAATGCTTCAATTGCACGTTCCCGTTTTTAAACAGGAAAAATTAAAAAAACCACAAAGAGTGCGTGCTGGATTTCTATGGTATTTTCCAGGTGACACCTGGTTGCTCATCACAATACTGACTATGTTTTCCGGTTTTGTCAGATATCAGGGCCTCACTTCTACCCAAAGAGTTCTCCATTTGTTTACTAACAAATAAGTTATTATTACAAGTCATAGCTCATCCTTTTCCATCATTTCAAATGCTTCTATATCTTCATTCCAGTCTGCTAATATGGATTCCATAGGTTGGACTTTATTGTCCCAATTAACTTTGGAATCTGACTCTGTCTCAGTCTGTTGTTCCTGAGGCTGGTCGTCCCCTTGCGCACATGCCGGCTCCAGCACACTGGCCTCATCAGTTCCAGGGACGGAGGAATCCTGATGTGAAATGGAAACGCTGTCACTGTCTGCACGAGTAGGGGATAGAGAGTCAGGGTCAGTAACATCAGAGCTTTCTCCTTCTTCAGGCTCCTCACTGACTGCACCAACATCCAGAGATGCTGAAGTGGCTTCTTCTGAATTCTGTTTGTGTGAATTGTTTTCAGGTAATTTCTGGTCCATATTCTCCATCTCCAAGTCTTTGAGAGGGGAAAGAAAAAAAAAGTTTTGAAAAACCCTAGGAAGGCAGCACTTTATTACGTATTTCAAAAGCAAGGTCACTTCCCTTGGTGTTATTTCCTCAAGGAAGTGCAGACTTTACAGCAGCATTAAAATTTAACGTTAAGGAACTTGTTTTGTAAAGGGAAGGAAGGGGAGACCTTTAAACACATTTTAAACAAGGGCAAGCAACACAGTGAGACTCGAATAGTGATTTCTATGAGGCCAGGCTGAGAGAGTTGGGGTTGTTCAGCCTGGAGAAGAAAAGGCTCCAGGGAGACCTTCTTGCAGTCTTTCAGTACTTAAAAGGGCGTCTCAAAGATGGGGACAGACTTTTTAGCAGGGCCTGTTGTGACAGGACAAGGGGTGATGGGTTTAAACTAAAATAGGGAGAATTAGACAAGAGAGAAGGAAGACATTTTTGACACTCGAGGTGGTGAGACCCTGGCCCAGTTTGCCCAGAGAGGTGGTCAATACTCCATCACTGGAACCATTCTAGGTGAGGTTGGCTGGGGCTCTGAGCAACCTGCTCTAGTTGCAGATGTCCCTGCTCAGTGCAGGGAGGTGGGATTAGATGACCTTTGAAGGTCCTTTCCAACCCAAACCAGTCTGTGATAGTTAACAACCCTTCAGTCTTCAGTCAATACCCACTGTGTGCACTGAACTTTAATGGATTTTAAAGCACTCCCAGATCTACCAGGATCTTGCCTCTCAGCAAGGGGGAGTTGGGCACTGTTTTTAAATTTCACTGAACTGTGAATTAAAGCAAGAGCCAAAGCCGAAGCCTCACTCCTCACATCCCCACTCCAAGCCAGTAACACATACATCTCAAGTACCAATTTAGCTTTACAACAGGTGCCCCATTTATCCATCCAGATTTCTCTGGAGTTTGATGTTTATACCTAGTATAGAGGACACTAATATTTCAAGACTCCTAGGGAGCTGAACTGCATACGCCATTTAACATGGAATACTTACTGCTATCAATAATGTAGTTTGGAATCATTTTACCTTTAAAGATTGTTGCTGGGATTCCAAACGGAAGCATGAGGAGAGGGGAAGAAGGAGATATGGGTTAAATGCTCAAATGCAGAGCTATCTTGTGTTCAGTATTTTGTTAGAGCAGCTTAACCACAGTTGGGAGGAGTCTGTAAGCAGCTATGAAGACAATGCTGTAGCTTTCAGCATATCGTCTTTGCAAACATGCAGAAAATAAATGCTGTCACTGGTTTACTAGAGACACTTGTTCTGATATTCTCTGCTTGGACAAAGCAGTGTGGTGATGAAGGCTTGCAAAAGGAAAATCTCCAATTTCCTGCCATATGCAAACATTTTAATTGGGAATGTATTAGCTTGCAGTTTTCCTGTGTTATACAAGCAAAACTGCAAAACATCCGAGGTCAGCAGCCTCATTTCTCACTTCTCCTTCGATAGGCAAAATAATTGTAACAGCTGTCTTTTTCCTTTTGTGTACCAAGGATGTCACCGAGGAGCTTGATAAGAGTGAGGCATTTACAATGTAGGGCACTGAAAACACGCTAGTCCTGACACCGCTTCAAAGCAGATTACAACAAAAAGGGTTCAAAAGGAATCCAAAAGGCTGTATTTTCTTGTTAGTCAAACTGACATTTAACTTAGGAACAGCATTTCTGGATGTTAATGTTAACTTGAGGGTGGGAAGAGCTGATAATGATAGATAATGGCTTTCTTATGAATATCTCATGACAATTCTTATGACAATCTCAGACAACAGCTTTCTTATGAAAAAAATACCAACATCAAAGAGAAAACTAGAGCCACCAGATAACACGTCTGCACCTTTGGGTATCTAGAGAAATCGCTACTGTACACATCACATTGTGCCATGGCATGATGAAGCTGAATTTGTACAAATAACTCCTAATCTCACCTCGGTCTTTTGCTTTATCAGAAAGAAGCACTTCCACAGCCTCATACTCGCGGATTGCATCCAGTATAATGTTTCCCTCCTTGTTGAAGAGGAAGAGCATGGGAATTGTGATATCATCTGTGTTTTTGCCATCACCAGCCATTTGGAAGAGAGGAGCTGTGTCACTGCTGCTCCCCTCGTTGTCATCTAGCCAGTGCACACAAGGAGAGACAAGTGAACCTCCTGTTAGATAAACACATCACAACTCCCAGATTCCACAGATTTTTTCAGTGGCTTTTTACTGCCCAGTCAGTTACAAGGATCCCAAGCAGGAAACAGTTAAGTTGGTTGTAAAATTCAAAAAGCCAGCTTGGGCTTTCCCTTAACATTTTTCTTTCGTATCTCAAGCCTTCCTCAGCAGTTGGCAGGTAGCACTATTGCAACGCTCCGTGATCCTTAAAATGACTTTTAATCTGCAAAACCAGTGACAATCACCCATCCCAATTGGTTTTGCAGAACAAAACAAAAGCATTTCTTCATCTTCACAAAGCACCGGCACCTCAGAGAGTTTAGCAGCTTCTGGTGAGCTCTCCAGTACCTTCAAATCTGTAAAATACATGTTACATCTACACAAAGTTAGGATTTTATTTACCAATAACAATGCCTCCTATTGCTCCAGCTTTCTGAATGTTTCGTGCCTTCTCAGCAAACATACACTGGCCTCTTTGCATCAGAGCAATTTTCTCTTTCACTGCCTCAGGATTCGTGATCTCTGAGCATCCATTATATGGCTTAATGGTTGCAACAAATCCTCTTGTCTGTTTGGAAAAACAAAAACCAAAAGAAAGAGAGAATTAGAGCACTAGGTTCAAGCTCACAAAAGATTAAGCATTTTTGTTTCTTCATTTAATCTAATGCATTTAGTGGTGTCTTCTGTCAGCGCAGGCAATCTTCAACCTGAAGCTGGAGTTCTAAGCAGCAATGAATGACCGAGTGAAAGCCTCATTCTCATATTCAGTGTATTTTCTCTATACTTGTGAACTGCTCTCTCTGGAAAACGTTCTGTGAACTGCTAGTCTGGGACACCTCTTTGGGGCTGCATCTTGCCCAACTGAAGCCATTGAATTTTCCTGCTGCTTCCAATGGGGACTATTGCCTCTGTGATGGTTCATTCTTCCCTCCAGAATGAACATTTTATAAAAGTTTGCATAGGAACAGCCTACTCTGACTTGAAAAGGGCTGGTGCAAATTCATGGCTTACATTGTAGGAAAAACCTTTCCTTAAATTAACATCTCTGAAGATATGCACTGCAGGTTATATAAATTCAGAGAATGGGTTGGGTTGGAAGGGACCTCAAAGACCATCTAGCTCCAACTCCTCTGCCATGGGCAGGGACACTTCCCATCAGACCGGATTGTGCAAAGCCCCATCCAACGTGGCCTTGAACACATCCATTTGTTGGCACATCTACAACCTCCCTGAGCAACCTGTGCCAGTGTCTCAGTACCCTCACAGTGAAAAATTTCTTCCTTTCATCTGATCTGAATCTCCCCTCCTCCAGTTTGAAGCCATTACTCCTTGTCCTGTCACTACAATCCCTTGTAAAAAGTCCCTCCCCAGCTTTCTTACAGGCTGCCTTCAGATACTGAAAGGCCGCAATGAAGTCTTCCCAGAGTCTTCTCTTCTCCAGGCTGAACAACCCCAACTCTCTGTCTGCCCTAATAGTAGGGGTGGTGTTGCAGTCCACTGATCATCTTTGTGGCCTCCTCTGGACCTGCTCCAACAGATCTGTGTCCCTCTTGTACTGGGGGCTCCAGAGCTGGATCCAGTGCTCTAGGTAGGGTCTCACCAGAACAGAGTAGAGGGAAAGAATCACCTCCCTCGACCAGCTGGCCCATGCTCTACTCCTGACTCATCAGTCAGAATTTAGGATTTCAAATGCATGGGCCACAGACTGTAAAGCCACTAATCTAGAAGACGTCATTGCTGTCATTTTAGAGACTGTCATTATAACCACTGTAATTAATTACTCACCCTCTAGGTGGCCACCCTGAAATAATACCAGTACTGTAATATTTAGGCTTCTGCAACATGGAGAGTAACAGAAAGCTAGGAACAGATCACACACGCATCTTACATACCCCTGCTTTATGTTTGGACAAGTCCATCCCAAATTGTGCTGGTCCAGCAGTCAAGACCACCCGGCCAAAGAACGGATGGGAAACAATCTGAACAGCACGAGGAGGTAGCTGTTGCTCTTTCTGCTGCTGACTGGAGAGTTCAATCATTTCCTGCATGAACCGTAAGCCATCTTCAGCATCCAGTGAACTTGCTGCCTGAGTTGTAAAGAAATAATAAACAATTTCTTTAAATGTTTGAGAAACTTGGAAAAAAAAAAATTGAGGTTGTTTGCTTGGACCACTGCCACAAAGATTTTAAAATACAGAGCAGATGCTCACCAGCACTCTTGCATCATTTCAAATAAGGAAGTTAACCTTTTAGCACCTCCAGCACCCAGAAGACTAAAATCACACAGACTAAAACAATACGCTCAAACAAAGCAAGTATCTCACACTGAAATACTTTCAGAGAAGACGCTGTTTGCTCTGTTACTTTGACACAAACAGCCTCCGTCTAATCTAATGGAAGATTAAAGATGTTGTTGAAGCAAAAGCCTGCTAAATATAGTAGTATACCCAGCTTGTGTGCTTCCTTCCAGTCTCTCTCCTGAACCTCTGCATGTGAAATATCATTGCTACTAGGACTTTACTGAAAGTGTTCAAAAAATAAAGTACTTTCAGGTCTTACTTGCACTGCATGCTGTACTAATTGTACTCGTCCATCTTTCAGATGAATCAAACTGACTCCCATCTTCTTCAGTATCTCCAAGTGTTCAGGATTACTGGCCATGAAATCTCTGGCTCTCAATGGTGGTTTTGGTCCACTTCCCAAATTCTCTTCTCTGCCAAAAGATATTGGAGATCAAAGCTTTAAAAAAATGATTATTCTGGAAATAGAACTCTCACGTTATTCCTACCACCACAAGATTAGAATTCTTTGGAATAATGTTGAATACAAGCTTCACTAGAATGCAATTTCTCAGTCAATCTTTTTAAAAAGTTGTCAATGTTATCAGTAATTTTGTAGGGCAAAAAAAAAGCACAAGCAATGTTGATAGCCACACTACTGTGTGCTATCTCGCATTTCTGAATAGTTTGCATTATTGTATGACTGACTAAATCCAGTCTTCCTCATACTCATGGAGTATAAATATCAAAGAGGTGGACTGAAGGATAAAGTTGATGAAGTTTAACAGACTGTCTTAAATTCTTCAGAACAGGTGAAGTTATGTATGGTAGCACAATTTGCTTCCTATAAAGCAGAGCCACAGAGCTGTTCAAGAGACTACAGAAATTAATTTTACAAATCAGAGGGGCATAGTTCCTGTTGTATCAGGCCAACAATTCCTGCTTGGAGTACGTGGCTAATTAAGCTCCTTCTGCTTTGAAAGATTCACTAATTCCTGCTGGAAATGAACTCTTGTTGATGATGCCAGAGAAAACAACTGATTTTCCCCATAGCTAGCCTAGCCATTCTAGAAGGACTACAAACTCAAGCAGAGCAAGTTCATATTTCTTATTCTATGCATAACAGACTATTTCACTCACTCCTACACCAACAAAAGACAGAAAATGTTCATCTTACGCTCTGGAAATCCCCCTAGGACAGCTCTTATCCACCACATTTTTCAAAGGTTCACGAATACTTTGAGCAAACATAGGGTCATTTGGGAAAAGAATCTGAGTGTTGGGACAGGTCCAGTCAAAGTTGCTGTCATCCAGCTCTGTGTACTCTGTAGTCTACAATGAAAAATATAGATCAGCTGTTAAAAATGCAGGTTACGGTTTTATAGGAAGGAAAAAACCAGACAGACTTACTCTCAGGCAATCTGTGTGCTCAGGACATACAGCAGCTGAATGCAAAAAAAGTCCCATAACAAGGGACAAGGATGAATCTATCTATAATTCACACAATCTCTATTTTCAGTAAAGATGACAGAGTTCACATTTGCACAAATGGTTGTTTTGTAACACATGAAACTACACGGAATACATACAGTGATGTGGAGGTATATTTAGCCTGTTCTTAGTTTTGCAAATAACCGGTTGAATAAATGGCAAGTTAAGTCTGTCACATATAAAAAATAAAGTAGTATTTGTCTACTTAAACAAAACCAAACTGAAAGTGCTCACAACATTTTATATATTGCGGGGACCTTATCAATATCTAAAGGGCAGGGGTAAAGAAGATGAGGCCAGACTCTTTTCAGTGGTGCCCAGTAACAGGACAAGGGGCAATGGGCACAAACTGGAACTCAGGAGGTTCCCTCTGAGCAGGAGGAAAAAATTATTTCCTGTAAGGTTGGCAGAGCCTGGCCCAGGCTTCCCAGAGAGGTTGTGGAGTCTCCTTCTCTGGAGAGATTCCAAACCTGCCTGGACACCCTGCTCTGGGTGACCTGCTGGAGCAGGAGAGGTTGGACGAGATGATCTCCAGAGGTCCCTTCCAACTCTTACCATCCTAGAGTTCTGTGGTACTAGCTAATTAAAAATTAAGCGCTTAAAGGCTCCCTAAAAAACAAGACCTAAGAGACTGTTAGTTTACTGGAATAAACACTTTAAATTACCTATATTCTTAGTGGGACAAATAGGAGTCACATCACTTACAAGTCTTGCAAGCACTACTGCAAGCATCAGCATAGTAAGACATGTCCTTTCCAATTTATAAGAATAAATACACACAGGATGTAGGGTTGATATTACCAACTATCTCACAGATTTTGGCTTAACAGCATTGTGTTTGTACTAAAAATAATTTACACGTTCCATTTTTTCTTCTCAATTTAGGATAAATTCCATAAAAGAGTAACACCCTGGTCTTCACAGCCTTTTAGCCATTTAATGCATTTCGTTGACACCATTTTCAATGGATCTTTCTCACTTGTATTATGCAGATTGGCAGCTCTGACGTAGAGCTTAAGAAAATGGCATTAGAACAATTTACTCTATGGTCTTTATTGGCCTTTTATTAACATCTGTGGTTCTCAAGAGAACCGCAAATGCTAGGCCAGCACTTCACACAAGGTCAGCTGTGGGAATCCTGTCTGTCTCAAAAGTATCAGCTTCTCATGTTGGAAATGAAAGTTATGTAAAAATGCTCCTTCAGATTCTTCAGAGAACTTCCTGCATGGTTTAAAAAAAGCAGTCTGTTTGCAAACTCAGGGACAAATGATGACAAATGCTCAAGAAAAGAACATTTCAGTGAGGGTGCAGATCTCCACCATCAAGGAACATGAAAATCCCAGCCCTATGACCTATTAAATTTATTACTAATGTTAGACATTAAAAGCAAGTAATGAAAAATGTGTCACTGTCTAATGCTAGCGTCCATAAAACAAAGCTTTCTACTCAGTTATACAGTTTCCTCACGACACATGGCATGACACACAACATGAGCATTCTCCTCTGATCCTCTGGCATTACTGTAAGACTCATAGTAAAGGGTAAAAATAGAGATGCACAAACATAAGGGAATTTATGTCCCTCATGCCCTGGACACCTCCCTCCAGTTTCTCATGCATTTCTTATGCTTGCCAGGAGTATTGCCCAGCAATAGGTTGCCCAGGGGAGTTGTGGATGCTCCATCCCTGGATGTGTTCAATACCAGGTTGAATGGGGCTTTGGGCAATCTGGTCTAGTGGGAGGTGTCCCTGCCCATGGCAGGGTTTGAAATGAGATGGTCTTTAAGGCCCCTTCTAACCCAAACCATTCTAGGATTCTATGATTATTGCCTTCTTTATCTTTAGATATATTATGTTGCCTTAATGATCACAAAACCAAAAAAAATATGAGTATTTACAATGCTTCATGGCACAGTTGTATTACTGTAAGTCATTCTGGGAGGTTTAATTTATAAACACATAAATGTTCTCATAATACACAATTGCATGGACTAAAACAATTAAATATCCTCAAAGCTATAACTGTACCTTGTCAAACTAACTTTGTAGTGGTCCCAAAAAACTTTTCAATATTTGCCAAGGATTCATATAGTAAAATAAACAACAAGGACCTAGGCACATTGTTGCAAATGTTTTAGAAAAAAATAGGAAATAATGATGAAGATAAAATAATGTGTTATTTTCATATTTATACAGAAATGGGGAAAGACTGTCTTTTGAAATACTGCTAATATTCCATAGCTTTTCTCTCAAGATTCAGTGGTGCCAAATCCCGTCATGGAAATATTATTCACACTCATGTGACTGGCACCATTAATACGACAAAATAGTTCATATTTTCATTTCATTTTAGTGAAGTTTTTAAAGGGGTGTACTTCTTCCTATGTTTCTTCCTGTTTTTTCTTCCATTTCCTCTCATAAAAAAGGAACTGCTTTAAAGCATCACTAAAACCAATTCAGATTTGAGCTGTTACTTACTGTATTTTTTTTAGAGATGGTTTGGTTTGTAGTTGAAAGCCAAAGGGGTAATAGATGAGCTTCTGTAGTGAAGATATAATCTTCGATGTCAAAAATCATGTCTTCCTTATCAGCAAACAGCAGGTAAAGATATTTAAACATCTCAGCCAAAAAGAAAGAGTCCATTCTATGGAAGAAAGTGGATGTCCTTTAGGAAGTTCCCTTTTTCTATAAGTCACCAGTAAAACAAATACTCCTATTGCTCCATCTCTGAAGACTTCATTACTATTTTTGTTGAACTTAATTCCATTAGCATTCCTTCCACTTGGAAGAAACTGTGTTTGCACGGGAATGATTCAGTGTGTTCAGTACCAAACAGCACTATGGAAAAATCAAATATACCTCTTTACAAACTTCTAGATTTGAACTATTTTTTAAAGTAATTCAACTATTGCTCCAAGACAAATGAAACATTATTGAAGTAAAGTATTCTTATGTAATAAGCTATAAATCTATTGAAATAGTTTATAGATTATGACAAATGGGTAATTTAAGTCTTGGTTATCAAACTGAAGGCAGACAGCTACTCAAAAGTCAATTAATTCAATTATATAAACTGAGCAATGAGATTTTTTTTCGTAAAAAGATTACAGAAATAACTGCAAAAATTTTTACCTGTCTTCATGACTTCCTGTGCGAACATCCTTCATTGCAGCAAAACCACAGGGAACTCTTGCATATTTGTTCAAGTTTTCAATGAGTGTTCTCCCTACTTCTAGATAGTAAGGGTCCCCAGTAGCCTACAAAAGAAAAACAATATCTAAACATAATTGCACTTAGTCTTACTGTACAATTAGCAGTTTTCATTTTCCCAATGCTAATTTATCAATTCCATACCTCCTCAGGCACCAATAAAGTCTAATTTATTAATAGTGCCAAATAGAGGAACGCAAGACATCTAGACACTGCTCTTCTCTGCAAGGTACAAATGGTTTTTGCTCTTAGCCCCCAAGATCACCAAGAGAGATCAGTAACATCTAAATATCTTTAAAAATGAGGGCTTTTGTCACTTAAGAGTTTTCTTTCTAATCCTATGCGTATAAAACAATTCCTAGAACAATTTTTGATAACCACTTTCATCTTTTTTTATATATACAGAACTGGTTCCAGTAGATAAAACAAGCTGGAGATACGCTACTCATTCTATATTGAAATAAAACAACAGTTTAGGTCTTAGACAAAGTGGCCAAAGGTCAGAGGAATGAAAGTGATCGTACCTTATACAAGAAGTAAGTGCTTTCAGCAAATTCAGGCCTTAAAGGGTGCTGAGCCCAATGAACTCTAAAGTCTGTTGTAAATGCCTGAGGAAGAAAAAGAGCAGACCAAAATAAATACAAGGATGAAAACCAAGCACAGGTTTATTTTGGATCCTACATTAACTGTGTTACAACAGCTAAAGCACATAACAGTGGAGGACAGAAGGCTCAACAACAATCACAGGAACCTACAAGAACCTCTGTCCAGATAGTATACTAGAGGCCAAAACCTAGACCAGAGCTCCAGCTCACTTAGTATGAGTGGTATTTAAGCCCCTGCCACCTCCTGTCATTGCAGACTGACAGATAGTAAGCAGCTGTTTCTAATGTAAGAAATACTACAGACTAGAAAATTTATCTAAAAATTTCCTAGCCTATGTATTCACTCTTAATATGCACTGGCAAAAGCCGCTTCTGTGCTGGCTTATATTCACTACTAGTTCCTGCCAGGGTTTAAACTCAGTCTTTGCTAAATAGGATTGGCTTAAATACAACAAATGATCCCTCAAAGTTCCCTTCATAAGTACAAAGCCCTGAGAAAACCACCCAAAAAGCCCTGTGGAGCCAAATTATACCATTTTAAAAGCACTCCAAAAAAGTCATTCCAGGGCTTAGAGAGCCTTCTTCGGTCTCAATATCCTCATTAGATGAACACGGTGTTAATTAAAATGTTCTCTAGCAGAAATAAGCTTACAGCGGAGGAAAGTCAAAATTAAAACTGGAATCAGAAGCTTTCGCATATATTCTGGATCATCGCAGACTAAAGACACACACTTCAGCAGATAAACCAGCTTCTCTGTGCAGAGTGAGCTTCCTCAGACTGCACTTGCGATATCTACAGATAAATTTAAGTACCTACTTTCAAGGACGTTATGCAAACGTTTGGAACATTCCCTCAGAACAATTCAGTCTTTAGTTTCCCTCCCTGTGTTCATAAAGATGACTGAAATCTTTAGCATTAATGCTATTATATTACTAACCAGCTACAACTACTTGTGCTTATACAAGTTCTGCATATGGAAGTGAGTCAAGGGCAATTTTGAAAGGCTGAACTATAAAGTCTAAGCAATTGTTACTAGCAGCAGCTTCCTATTACTGCGTTAATTACAGAATAACTGAAGGAAAAATATTTCATGTCCAAAACACATTTGTCATACATGCAGAACTGTAAATGACGTTAAAGTGCTGTGGAAATGAGCCTCTGGTTTTCATAATGCATATCACAGAATCATAGAATGGTTTGGGTTGGAAGGAATCTTAAAGATCATCTTGTTCCAATCCCCTGCCATGGGCAAGGACACCTGCCAATAGACCAAATTGCCCAAAGCCCCATCCAGCCTGGTCTTGAACATATCCAGGGATGGAGCAGCCACAACTTCCTTGGGCAATCTGTGCCAGTGTCTCAGCACCCACAGAGCTAAGAACTTCATCCTAATTTCTAACTTAAATCTCCCCTCTTCCAGTTCGAGCCCATTACCCCCTGTTCTAACACTACAAGCCCTTGTAAAAAGTCCTTCCCCAACTTTCTTGTAGGCCTCCTTCAGATACTGGAAGGCCACAATGAGGTCTCCCTAGAGCCTTCTCTTCTCCAGGCTGAACTCTCTCAGCCTGTCCTCAGAGCAGACAGGTTCCAGCCCTAGGATCGTCTTTGTGGCCCTCCTCTGGACCCTCTCCAACAGGTCCATGTACTTCAGAAGTTGGGGGCTCCACTACAGATGTAGTGCTCCAGATGGAAAGTATACCTACTATTTTTTAGAAATATGCCCACTATTTTTTCAAATGGATATCTGAGACTGCTCAAACTGAGGTAAGAATCAGTTTACATGATCAAAATTTACTACCTTACCTCTGGTAGAAAGTTATGCTTTTTAATAACCTGATACAGCATCTCATGAGTTTCAATAGCAGGTCTAATATCACCCTTCAACACCTAAAATTAAATAATAAAATTAACACTAATTCATCAAGCACAGGAATAATATTCAAAGTTAGGCAAAATCACTGTGTTCATGTAAAGCTACAGACCAATTTTTACAGTTCTGGCTGATACATACTGTAAATTCCCCCTTTCAGTGTAAGCCATAGATATTCCATAAAAGCTTTTTAAGCAAAAATTAGAAAGCTCATTAAGACTACTGCCTATGGAGAAAAAGAATATCATTTATATAGAACTGTCATGGAAATGTGATTTAGTTTGTCTAAAAGATGTAAATAGCACACAAACTAAAATATTTGTGGTGAGACTACTAAAAAGGCAGCTTAAATTGAGTGTTTTCATGACTAGGAGTGAAGGAAGCAAAGCATATGGATGTACTTTTCTTGATACTCAGGCAGAAATGCGGGTTGACTTGTGTCATAGCACTGAAGTGACAGGAGGAACGAGTACAGAAATCCTCACTTCTGAAAATCACATTACTGAGCTTGCCTTGTCAATTATACATCCAGTCTCTTTAACTGTTTACTTATTAGTAAAATCATCCGCACATGGGTTTTAAACCTTACCTGCAATCCAGGGAAGAAAGCTAGCAAAGAATCCATCCAGGTCCTAGCATTCAGCATTGGTTTATGAATATGAACATCGAGAAGAAGAGGTGGTTGACTAATGTATCTCATTATGGCATCGTAGTGCTGAGAAACATCAGGAAAATCATGAGTTTTATTATCGATACATTTTACACGACACATAGATCACCAGACTATGGTATTTTATTTTGGTGGAAGAACCAGTGCTACGCTCCCAATCACTATTACATTTGGTGATGCACAGTAGTTTCTGGTTTTGCGAGCTAAAAGAAGTGTTGTACATACTGAAAGCACTCCAGCACTACTCGTGCAATACGTATCACATTTTCCAAGTAATGCACATACACAGAAGTTCGTCCAGAAGTCATGTGATAAACAAGGAGCTATCACAGTTAAGGCACATTTGTTTTGGCTGAATCTTTACGCACAGGCTAAATAAAGCTGAAATTGCTTTCTCTGAAGAAGAGAATTCTAAAGCAAATGCATCTCAGGAAGAGAAGGGGAAAAGGAGGTATAAGAACCAACAAGGCAGCTGGACTCGGTGGCTCAGAAGAAGTTTAGAACCCGCTAGCTCACTTGTCAACTCACTGACTTCCAAGCTTATACTCGCCAAGATAATGGCCTCTCTTGTTTTCTCAAGCACAGAAGGTACAATCATGAGCACATCAGCCAAATCAATAGGATAAAGTTAATAAACATTGAGGCAAAACACAGTAATTGTGGCTGCAGGTTAGGGATATAGAATCACAGAATCATTTAGGTTGGAAAAGACCTCTAGGATCATCTACTCCAACATCTCCCTAACCCCTAGACCATGTCCCAAAGTGCCACATCTAGCCGTTTTTTGAACTCCAGGGATGATGACTCCTCCACCTCCCTGGGCAGCCTGTTCCAATGGCTAATCACTCTTTCAGTAAAGAACTTCTTCCTGACAGCCAATCTAAACCTCCCCTGGCACAACCTGAGGCCATTACCTCTCATTCTGCCATTAGTTACTTGGGAGAAGAGACCAGCACCAGCCTCACCATAGCCTCTTTTTAGGTAGCTGTAGAGAGCAATGAGGTCTCCTCTCAGTCTCCTCTTCTCCAAGCTAAACAATCCCAGTTCCCTCAGGCGCTCCTCATATGACATTCTCCAGACCCCTCACCAGCTTTGTTGCCCTTCTCTGGACCTGCTCCAGCACCTCAATGTCCTTCTTGCACTGTGGCTCCCAAAACTGGACATAGTACACAAGGTGTGGTCTCATGAGTGCTGAGTACAGGGGCACAATCACCTCCCTACTCCTGCTGGTCACACCATATGAAAAAATACGAAATAATCATTACACTTAAAGTGTTGCAACAGGCCTTTAGCTACTGAATTATTCCCATTTTAATATTGATTATGATGTAAAATCATAAGAGGCCCTTACACTCTTTAACAGAAACATTTGCAGTATTACACTCTCCAAGGTAACCTTGAAATACAGCTTCTCCTGTACTGGAAACAGAAAAAGCATCCAGAATATTCTGATTTTCACTGGATTGGGTTAAAACAGCTGTGCAACAGCTCACCCAAGATTAGCAAAAATTCACAGTAAAAAGAGCTGGCACTTGACACATCAGCAGTCAAGAAATTCAGCTAAAGATCTCTTCATAGGCTCGTCAAGTTAACAGCTGACTGACAATACAATTAATCTTAAATTTGTCTTACAGAAGGCACAAACCCCAGCAAGGTGTTAACTTACTGTGTTAAATCTTTCCAGGAAACTGTCATCTCCCAGCAAGACGTAGGCTTTTAATAAATATTCATAATATGAATCTATTCCTGCTCCAACTCCACTATCTAGAAACAGGAGAGAATGAAAAGGTGGTTTTACTTTAAGCAGCTATATGGGTATTTCCCCTTGGTTTCATTTTGATTTTAAAGGCTCTTGTAGTAAAAGCAAAGGCCTCCCATCACTAGGATTAGGGCACAGATGGATGCAGAGACACCATTCTGTATGTTCACGCTAAAGGCTTTGCAATATCAGCGCACATAATAATATGAGCAGACATGCACTGAAGCCAGTTATTTCACTTTGCTCATGTGGAAGCATTTCTACTGGATGTCATGAACAACCACAATTCTACTTATATCTTTCCTACATATTTATTGTATCATCTGAAAAGATTTATCCAAGTCATCCTCCTCTCATTATTAAAGTGCCCAGAGAATGCTTTCTTTGCAATGAATAAAACTAGCTTCTCTACCAAAACACACTTTCAGAGCAAAGCCCAGCTTCACAGAATTACAGCATGAGGGAGGTTGGAAGGGACCTCTGGAGAGTGTCTCATACAACTCCCCCTGCTAAAGCAGGGCCACCCAGAGCAGGGTGCCCAGGCAGGTTTGGAATCTCCCCAGAGAAGGGGACTCCACACCTTCTCTGGGCATCCTCACAGGGAAGCAGCTTTTCCTTATGTTCAGATGGAACCTCCTGGGTTCCAGTTTGTGCCCATTGCCCCTTGTTCCTGTTGCTGACCGGAGTCCTGAAAAGCCCACTGCCACTGAAAAGAGTCTGGCCCCTTCTCTTGACCCCCTACCCTTTAGGTGTTGATCAGCATTGATCAGATCACCTCTCAGGCTTCTCCTCTCCAGGCTAAACAGCCCCAGGGCTCTCAGCCTTTCCTTGGCAGAGATGCTCCAGTCCCCTCTGCATCTTCGTAGCCTCTGCTGGATTCTCTCCAGCAGTTCCCTGTCTCTCGAACTGAGGATCCCACAACTGGATACAATACTCCAGAGGTAGCATCACTTGGGCAGACTAGAGGGACAGGAGAACCTCCCCCGACCTGCCAGTCACACTCTTCTTCATGCACACCAGGACACCACTGGCCCTCTCGGCCATGAGGGCCCATTGCTAGCTCATGGAGAACTCATTGTCCATCAGGACTCCCAGTTCCTTCTCCACAGAGTTGCTTTCCAGCAGGTCAACCCCTCCTGTGTACTGTTGCAGGGGGTTGTTTCTCTCCAGGTGAAGGACCCTACACTTGCACTTGTTGAACTTCATGAGGTTCCCCTTCACCCAGCTCTCCAGCCAGTTCAGGTCTCCCTGAATGGCCTCATTGTGGCAGGTTTCTCTAGCACTGATATTATGTAAAATTCACTTGCCCATCCCATTAATATTCTTAAATCATCTAGGTAAGTGTATTGGAAGGGCATCAAGATTTTTGTCTTGCCCCAAACCACTTGGTCACTGATTCCAAGTCAGAACACCACACACCTTTGCGGACCCAGTCTCCAGTATGAATGTTAATTGTAACTCCCACTAAATTGCTGCTGCGCTGCCTCTTTTCCCAAATAAAATCAAGTGCTTTTCGTGCGTATTCCTGCAACAACAAAAAATGCTTATTAAAGGAAATTGGAGAAACACAGATCCTAAAGACTGTTATTCTATTGTCTATTGAAATTAAGATGCTAGGAAGTAATAAGATGTTTCATATCCAACAATTACAAAACTTAGTATTACATACACTTAAAATAGTAAAATGTTCAATCCACATTTTATATAGTTATTCAGTTGCTGATTATAAAGAATGGTGCTTGATTACACAACTATCTGCCAAAAGCTTAAAAAGAGTTTGCTGCCTTTTTTCCCCTGTATCTGATCAGGGAAACCTCACAAGTGTGGGATTCTATTTTTTTTAAGCTACATTTTAAGGACCAAGTATCTCACTTTTCTTCTTACTAATCCTGAGCCCTCTACCCAAAAAACTACGCAAGCATTACCCTTTAGCTACTCTTCAGTACATTTCTCTTGCTAATTTCTGTATTACCCTAACTACTTTCAAATGAAGTGATTTCCTGTGATTCCTATTTGATTCTAAAATCAAATACTTAGAAAAAGTATGAACACACACAAGCATTTTGTGCAGAACCGCTAAGATATGCTCACATTTCATGAACTCAAATAAGTGTTTTTCCAGAATTACAGACATGTAACAGAACACTAAAAAGTAACTAATGCAAAAAAAAAATAAGGTATTGTGGAAAGCAAACCTCAAATATAGATGTTCCTGTGAATCGGCTTAAAGCTGCAAACTCAAGGATCAAGGTACCTGCACAAGCTGTACAGGTATCAGTTTCTGTTCCTGTTCGTGCTTCTGGATGTCTTACACCAAATTTTAGGTTAACCTGAGAAGAGTAGAGATTGTCAGATTTATTTTGACTAGCTGAAGGAATTTACACTCCTGTGATAGCTCTCTAGAGCAACTACATAATCTATGCTTTTTCTAAAGGCAAGAAAAAAGATCACGCAGCCCTCTTCAGTTTTGCTCTGCTTCCCCACATACTGTCAATTCAAACACGCGCAGAGAGTTATGCAGAAGTACCTAAAACACTTAACCCTCCAAAACAAGGACAGGCCCAAATACCTTTTGCCTGGTTCACTGGACATTGGAATAAAAGAACAGCACCCTGAAAATGTAATTTTAGCAATTTAACAGTAAGCCAGGAACTCAGAACATCACAAGTGCTCATGGAAATCAAGCTTTGTAAATATCTTGCTGCTCCTGGCTCCAGAGAATACCTGATAGAGATATTTTGGTTGCAGGCACAACAGTATTCTGTATTCTAGAGAGGGCCGTCAGTAGAGCATGACAATCTGAGAGCCCTGAACACTTTGAATTTGACATTTTCACCAGAAAAATGCTGATTTACTGAGCCTGAATTTTTAATTTATGGGAAAGTTTTCCAATCAAAGCCACATCTCACAAACTCAATGGATGATATGCATAGGAAGTAGTTTTCTGTCATTCAAAGTGTATGCACCACACTTTGAATATGATGAAAGTTTGTTAAGTGAATATTTTTAGATTACAGCTAACTTTACATCCACATTTATGAGGGCGGACCATGAAGATACATTGATTTTGTGCTAAATTCACAAGGAAGTGCTTTCAAGGTGCTCTTTCACTGTCTTAGTGAGAGACATGTACCAACAAAAATTACTCTCCTCAGCTACTTGGCAGTGCCTATAGTAGCAAGGAGCAAGAAACCAGTAGACAGTGATTAAACCAGATTGCTGCTGTTCCTATTTACCCACAACAACGTAGATTAGAACTTTCAGAGCTGGAAATGTAGGGATTCAGAGAGCCTAAAACTGTATTTTAAAACACTAGGTGGGCATGTATTACAAATGAGCAAGTTACAGGTTTTTTATTTTCTGTACACTTACTAAGTATAGGAGTGATTTTAGAAACAGATCAAAACAAAGCAACAAAAAACTTTGTTTACAGAAGTAATCCTGAATTGCAGAAACCAGAGGACTTACTCTTGGATAAGGGAGACCACTAGTGGTGTTAAAAGCAGGTAAAAGCTTGTAGCCTAGTTCCTTTGCCATGTGCAGAAGTTCACCGTTGTACCACTGCATATATTCACCTTTTTCTTTCAGCATAATTGCCACTGAATGCCCACCCAGGAGACCTCTAAACATAAGAGAAATCATCCACATCTCAAAAGGTAAATTCATCTGAACAGCAATGCAAAAATGTCTACAAATTTGATGACTATGTACATATGATGAGCCGACAACTCCCTGTTTACAACCAAGGTTAGCTGCCAGTATTTTGGAAGCAGTTCTTACAGTTTAGGACTCAGCCCTAAACTGTAGGTGAATCACTGGTTCATCAACATAGTTAAGAATAAAACCCAACACCTCTAAAACCGCATATATGACAGTATCGTGGAATGGTGGGGGCTGGAAGGGACCTCTGGAGATCATCTCATCCAACACCCCTGCTAAAGCAGGGTCACCCAGAGCAGGGTGCCCAGGATCGTGTCCAGGCAGGTTTGGAATCTCTCCAGAGAAGAAGACTCCACAACCTCTCTGGGCAGCCTGGGCCAGGCTCTGGCACTCTCACAGCAAAGAAGTTTTACCTCCTGTTCAGATGGAACTTCCTGGATTCCAGTTTGTGCCCATTGCCCCTTGTCCTGTCACTGGGCACCACTGACAAGAGTCTGGCCCCATCCTCTTGACACCCACTCTTTAGCTATTGATCAGATCCCCTCTCAATCTTCTCATCTCCAGGTTCAACAGCTCCAGGTCTCTCAGCCTTTCCTTGGCACAGAGATGCTCAGTAATAGCTTAAAACTAACCTGCTCTGCTTCAACATTGAGCAGCATTTCAGACTAGAGAGCTTCAGAGAACTCCTCCAACCTGAAATAATCTATTACATTAACTACTGAATTGTTCTATCCCTTAAATCAAGTATTGAGCAGTATAATTTGTAAGACTGTTTCCATTATGAAAAACACTGCTACAACAGCATGCACCACTTTTTTTTTTTAATCAAAAACCTGTGTGTGCAGCAGTGCGATGGGGGTCAACTAGATTCAGTACCACTGCAGCGATTCCTGCCCAGAATTTTAAAACCTTGCTTAGGGCAGGTGTCAAGCTGTGCTAACTGACAAAGGCACAAATAAGGTGAAATAGCACAAAGTTATACTATAAGGACATTTAGCTAAAAAAAATTAAAAAACTAACAAAAACAAACAACCCCATGTTTTAGGAGTTTTGAAAACGTAAGTTACTTACCCAAGGACTCTTATGTTGGTTTCAAAGACAGACACAACTATGTCATTATCTAAATTAACATCCTTTATGACTTTTTTTACAGCCTCTTCAAACTCTTTGGCTTTATTTAACACCTGGAATACAAATTTTAACAAGGTGTTTAGGTTCCAACACAGCCAATACAGTCAAGCTCAGGTGCAGAAGAACAAGTAAAATGAATTTAAAAAAAGCACAACATGCCTTATACTGATGTTCTGGTCCTGCAAGAGCATACTCTGATACAGCACACAGTATTATTGTTTTTCTCATGAGATACATAAAAGAGAATAAAAGCTCTACACAAAGAACAAAGTCACTGAGAATGCACTTAACCTATTACCCAGAAATTTATCTGTTTGTTCCTTGCAAAGACTGGCCTACAGGGATGCCTCAGATTTCACAGAAGCCTCCTACACACAGGCTAAGGAGTCACATCCCAAGTTCGGTGAATTGTCCTAGCAGCCTTCCTCCTTCCAACAGTTTTCTCCTTGTGCATGAAGAACAGCTCAGGCATTTCATAGAATCATAGACTGGTTTGGGTGGAAAGGGACCTTTCAAGGTCACCTAGTCCAACCCACCTGCACTAAGCAGGGACATCTGCAACTAGAGCAGGTTGCTCAGAGCCCTGGCCAACCTCACCTGGAATCTTTCCAGAGATGGGGCATCAACCATCTCTCTGTGCAACCTGGGCCAGGGTCTCACTACCCTCAATGTCAAAAATGTCTTCCTTCTGTCTATTCTAAACCTCCCCTCTCTTATTTTAAAACCATCACCCCTTGTCCTGTCACAACAGGCCCTGCTAAAAGGTCTGCCCCCATCTTTCTTAGAGGCCGCCTTTATGTACCGAAAAGCCACAGGAAGGTCTCCCCAGAGCCTTCTCTTCTCCAGGCTGAACAAACCAACTCTCTCAGCCTTTCTTCATGAGACAGATGTTTTAGCCTTTTCTCTCATACTGACTTTTAGTTCAATCGATCTTTAAGAATTTTTGAAACTTATCCAATTCATTATCTTAAGTGCCTATAAATTCCACAAGTATTAATCCTGCTTTAAGACAAGAAAACAATAAATAAACCATAATAATCTATTTGAGTGTCTGGTAGAGACTGGGAGCTCCAGACTCCACATTTTCACATTTGTGGTCCAAATGAGCCAAGGGTCACCTCACAGCACATCATAAAAAGGGAATGGCTGCCAGAGACAAAGCATTACAGGATTCACACACTGACTTGATGCAGTAAAGAGCTTCAAAAACCTTTTAAATTTACCTGTACATGTGAAGGGCCAAAAATTCCTGATTTCCAACCTCTATGATGACAAGATGTGTCAAAGGTATTGAAATCTAATGAAAAGTAGTTTATTAATGGTTGGAGTCTTTTAATAAGAGATGGAACATAAGAAGCTTGGCAACATTTCCTGGCAAACATGTCCAAGGTTGCATTTTTTAACGTATATTTAAGAATCCTTTTAACGTACATTTAAGTGCACACAATTTCATCCATGAAATGTGTACATAGAATTTAAAAATGTAATTCAGTAGGCATTAAGAGGTGTTCACTTGTAAGTCAGTACCTTGCCTTAGGCTGTCATGGGAAGCAAATTCACTTTTTCTGTTAAGTTAGAGTCCAAGAAAAGCAAGCTAAGCAAGCAATGAAATGTGAAGGAACTGCTCTAGCTTTCTTTTTGCAACAAACTCCAAACACCACAGCTGCAGCACTTGGAAGTTCTTACAAGCAGCAGCCACTTCAGATAGCCAGAGATCAAAGGTGAAGAAAAATTAATATTTTTAATGTATAATTTAACATAATAGAAATCTAAAATAAGTCTTAAGCATCAGAAGGCAATCTTTGTTTTATCAAAGTTTATCAATAGATTAAACTTACCACAAGAGTGTCCAAGGTATCAATCAAAGTCAGTGAAAATCTATGAAACAAAATTTAGAACAGATTTACTACAGATCTGTATGTGTAGAAATTAAATCATCCTTAATAGTAACCAATACTGTGGAAGAAAATAAATTCTCACAGACCACTAGCTGCTAAAAAATTAGTTGTACACAGCATGTCTAATAACAAAACACCTTTTATTAAGTTTCTTCCCTTTGTTAGCGACCACAATAGCAGCTGACTGAAATAACCTATAATTACAAAGATAACTTAATTTACTTTAAAGCTTTCAAACTTCTTGTAAGCAAATTAAATGTTTATTTCTAGTCTCCAGTCAAATCTACGAAGAAACCCAGTAGAACGGTTCAAAGTCTTTTTCCAACCTTTTTGTCCTTCTTTTTCAAACAACAGAAAATGTTGCCTTATTAAGTTTAACAGTAAAAAGATTTAGGAAGATCGAGAATAATTTCAAGCTAAATTTCTTCTCCCAGAAATTGTTCCAACTACCTACTTTAGAAAAAGCTGCAATTTGTGGAAGTCAAACTCAGGGTTAAAGTTAGCGGTGAATGACTAAAGAAAATGGGGTTATTTTGTTACGAAACTTCTCTGTGGGATGGAAAAGGTACAACACAGGGCAGTAAGGGGAGGCTGAAAGTATGCAGCAGCTCCTGGACTAGGAACAAGTGAACGGACTAGAGCTCTTCAGCCCGAAAAAGCAAAAGCTTAAGTGTCATTACATGAAGATTTTAAAATAATACAGGGAAAGTGGATGAGGATCTGCTCTTCACTGTTTCTCACAGGAAGTTTTACCCTGTGCCATCCAACACTAGCAAGTGGAAGGATTAAAATAAAGAGCTACTGATTCTGTAAAAAGAGAATGTCAAGTCAGATCCACACTGTTTGAAACAGGGATATCACCACGTAAAGGATTTACAGAATACGCTGGTATTCAAACTGAGACCTTTGGAAACAGTTATAACTGCCTATTAAAGAATGAGTGTCAAGAATTTAAGCAAGTGGCCAACATTTGGGACCCTTATAAGCATGTATACAGAAAAATGATAAATAAATGCTTACATTATTCAAGGAATCTAAGGGGGAGAAAGGTATTTTTACTCAAATGATAGTATGTGAATATGTAAAAAGCCATTAAAAAGAATGCATGACCAGGATTAAAAATACATTTTCTTGACTTCCTTCTCATCAGTCATATCTCAATACCGCCAAGGATTAGACAGGAATCTCTAGACAAAGGAACTTTTCTACAGAACAGAAAAAACCCAAACAACACGTTCAATATCACAGAGTGAATTAGAAGAAGTATTTAAGACAAGGACCTCAGCTTTGATTAACACTATTCTGCTTCGGGACACTAAGTAGTGATACCAATAAAGAAAGCATCAGCTAGTTGTTATTATTTGCTCCATAAACGTAAACTGCACAGATACAGAAAACAACATAATAACACATTTAGAGTAATTCAACTCTGTCTTTGATTGTTCAGTTTAACAGAGAAAAATCCACATTTTGCTGGCTAAATAATCAGCACTTTTAAGCTATTTGAAAAGAAAAAATATGAAGAAATTTGACGACTGAAGTAGTTTTCTACTTCAGCAAATGCCTCAGACTACCACACACGTGATAGTCATTTGACTATGTTTTTAGAGAGCTGTTCACTATAAAACAGCATTTCAAACATCACTTATTAAGGGCAGCATAACGGATAACAGTTTACTGTTCTGTGCAGCTGATATTTAACCCTTATAACCTCTATTGAGCAAGTTTACTAATACCGTAAATATCAGCTCGCATTTAGAAGGTTTTCCTACGGAAACTATTTGGAGGTTGATTTAAAAATTATCTTTTGATCTCATTCACTGGTCAATTCTCTCTTTTCTGATTAAGGCACAATTTCACAGTTAACATCATGGGAGGAAATAATAAATGTAAGTATTTCTTACAAATGTAAGTTTCTGATCATGTCAACTGAACAAACAAGTTTTATGGGCTGCAAACTGTACTTGGATTCCTAGATGTTTACACGAGACAGCAACCATTTCAAACACTAACTTTCCCAAGGCATCATCCACATCTCCTCGACTTGGTTCCTGACCCCGTACTCGTCCGCGACAAGTTAAAGGCATGAGTTCGTCAGCTGGATACGCGTGCTCCTGTCAGGAAACAAAACAATGAAGTGAGCTACAGCTGCCACAACCACTTCAGCAACTCTTCAGAGCCCGGCAAAAGGAAGCCAAATTGCGCTGCACTTCAGAAAAACTGCAGGGCAGTCACAGACTCTTTAAGGTGAGAAGGGACCTCTGGAAGTCATCTTGTCCAACTCCCCTGCTCAAGTAGGGCCACCCAGACCCAGCTGCCCAGCACTGTGTCCAGATGACTTTTGAGCATCTCCAAGGAGGGAGACAACAAAAAAACAAAAAAAAGCATTTCCCGACATTCAGAGGGAACCACCCACGTTCCAGTTTGTGCTCACTGTTCTGTCACTGGGCACCACTGAGAAGAGCCTGGCTCCATCTTTACAACCTCCCTGCAGGTATTTATCTACATTCATAAGATCCCCCCACCCATGCTGAACAGTCCCAGCTCTCTCAGCCTTTTTTCCATAGGAAAGATGCTCCAGACTCTTCATCTTTAGGCCCTTCACTGGGGTCCATCCAGTATGTCCATGTTTCTCTTGCACTGGGAAGGCCAGAATTGAACACATCACTCGAGGGGTGGCCTCACCAGTGCTGAGTAGAGGAAAATGATCTCCTCCCTCAACCTGCTGGCACTGCTTTGACCAGTGCAGCTCAGGACCCCATCAGCTGCTTTTGCCACAGGAGCACATTGCTGGCTCATGGTCAACTTGGTGTCCTTTTCTGCTGAGCTCCTTTCCAGTTAGGTGGCTGGAATGGATTAAACCATGAACAGAGCAACAGAACCTCATCCCCTCTAACCTCCCAGAGAAGTCAGGAACAACTAATGGCACATTAAAACCTCCACCAATTAACTGGGATAGTTAACTGTGTGCTTTCTGCAACAAAGTGTGTGGGACACTTGCTATTATGTTTCTTAGACAGAAGTTATCACCTCGAAGATGAGTTTAAAACCTAAAACTAATGCAGGCACTATCAAGTGTCTGGTATTTCATGAGAAATTGGTGGGAGTTAAGACTTTAAAGTCACTTTGGAAACATTCCAAATGACCATAAGTGACCCAGTCACAATCAGCGACAGATAAGAGAACTCACTTACAAGGTAAAATAATAAATTGGTAAATCACTACACAAGGTATAACAAGAGATAACATCCACAAAAAAGAGCTTACCAAGACTGAGCCTTTTACAAATATAACTTTTTTTTCTTTTTAAAGAGACACTTTGCTAGATTCTTTTGGAAAAATCAATAGTTACTTTCCCTATTTCTAGAAAAAGCACTCTGCAAAGCAAGCTGTAGCATATTACTATTTCTTGTCAGGCAGAAGTAAGAGCAGTGGCACCATTGCCCAAGTCAGGCACACTGAATAAAACGCCTGCTTCTATTCCCTCTCAAGTCAATGCAAGTTTGGTAGGATTAAACTGCCACCAAAATGGGATATCAAATGAAATTAATTTGAAATTCAGCATTGTGCAATAGGGGAGGTCTACTGAAGTTTTCAGTGGCCACTGTCATAGATAAACATGAATCTTAAATCTAATTTCAACAAACATGGGTGAAATTGCCTCTCCATTAGAATCCCAGTACAAGTGGTTTAGGATGGAGCTTCTCTGTTTTGATTCCAGCAGGAAAACAGCTGCTGGACTGTGCTCTCCAACTTTACTTTTAGTAGAGAGCTAATATATGGCAGGATAAAAAAAGCTCAATTACTGCACTGAAGCTGCAGTAAACATATTCAAAGTCTTTCCAAATATACAGTACAAAAATAATCTATATTCAAACATAAAATAGGAAAAGAAGGAACATTCTTCTATAAATAAACAGCTCTTACAGCAACTTCTTTTGAAACGGATGGTTTTTCTCCCTGTCTACCACCCTCCCAAGTGTTTTGGTCTTTGCAAGACTTTGTTCTCCTCAAGTTCAACTACAAAAGCCAGAATCTAGATCATTTTAATGTGGCTCAGATGTTTCTGAAAATCTGTGCAAAGCATTCAGAAAAACAGATTAAAGTAGTACATGACAAAAGCAATGTCAAAACTAAGTTTTCTGGCTTAAATTATGGAGGAAAAAGGTGATAAAAGTTCTAGAGAAAGTGGACTTTTAGTCTTAGAAAATCAGAAGGAACTCAAAGCATTTTGAAAAACACAAGTTGCCTTATTCTGTCCAGAGCAGGAAAGGCTTCTGGGTCAACTGATTTCCCAACTTGTAATTTCTCCCCTTTCAAGTAACCTCAAAGGAAGGCAGCAAGGCCCAGTAAATAGAAAACACAGCACAAACATTACAATAAACAGACTTCCAGGGAATATTATACAAACAGCTCAAGAGGTACTCTGGAATTTTGACATGTTCTGACTGAACAGACTTGTGCCAGGACTGTGAATTCAGGACTTAATAATGAAACAAGAGACATTGCTAATAGCGCTGTAAATCAAGAAATACCTAGTGGCCTCCAGTGACTGACACTTCCACCTATTCCTTCTGAGAGACAAGAGAAAAAAAAAAATCCTGATTATTACAAGTATTGTTGAAAGACTAAAAGAAAACAGCAGAATTTTACTCAAAGCTCCTGTTAACAACTGAAAAAAAACAAACCACAAGGGTTTTCCCCTTGCATGCAAACAGGAATTTTCAGTCTTCTAAATTCACGACTCTATAATGTGTATTAATAGAAAGGGAAATGCAAAATTCTTCAGCTGGCTGTTTCAAAAGCAGCCACAAAACCACGTCATTCTCTTGCTGTCAGAATCAAGCCTGACACCTTAATCTTTTCTTCAGCTTTGAACAAACAAGTCATATTTCTCTGTTTGTTTAGTGTTCCAGCATACGTGGCAAGTAAATATCCTTTTGGCTTCAAAGTTTCCAGGATCACTGAAGTCATTCTTCTTTTTCATCTGGGACTTTCTCACTTTAGATGTAGCACGACACTGACCAGTTTCCAATTTATTGCACAAGGAACAGTAGGAGCACAGATCCTTTCTACCGGCATGTAACATTTTATCCAATTATGCCAAATATGCAACAGTTTTTACTTCAGAATGTCACAGGAAACCCAGGTCAAGTGTTTTTCATGGAACCAGGTCCCAAGTAACTACTTACAAATTATAACCAAAAAAACCTGATGTTTGTTAAACTCCTAAGGTACCAAAAGCAAGAGATTAATGGTAGAAAAAAACCCTACACCCTCTTTGGTTTTCTATCCAGCCTAGAGTTGTGTAACTTGTCACTCACGAGCTTTTAACCTTGTATCACACATTAAAGCATTAAACCATAATGTAGAAACTGGGACATGTGGCAAGATACTGTCAAGAGACAACCGTTTGTCCTGCAGGAACTGGGGCAACTTAAAAGAGAGGGGTTTCTGCAACAGCCACAAAAACTCCGTTACCTTAAGCTCAGTAAGAATGCAGCTTTTTTTTTTAGTTATCTTGTTCACATTTACAGTTTCTCCTTAAAAGTATATTACAGGATATTTGAAAGGAATTACTTCTTGAGGACAGTCAGTCCACACTAATCCTTTAAACATATAGAATCATAGAATTGTTCTGGTTGGAAGAGATCTTCAAGATCTGGTCTAACTGTTAACTCAGCACTTCCAGGTCACCACTAAACCATGTCCCTAAATGAAGCTAATGTATTTCAAGGTTGATTAGAGTGCAGAATGGCTCCCATATCCAGAACATGAAGACACCTGCACAGAAAATCACAAGTCATGCCACAAGCAAGCCTAGTGAGTGTGGCTCACCATCATCTGATGGTCACAAACTCAGAAGAGGCTGTAACATACAGATATGACACCAGATCCTCTTTTCCTTCTACTTTGTTCTACAAACAGTGTTTGTTTGTAAAAGAGCTACCAAACTGCATCTAACATATCTTACAACTCAAGAAATGTTGTACGACATTTTTACATACAAAATAGGATCAATTTGTATTCTCCAGAATCCAAAACCTATAGACAGGTCTTCTTGAGCTTCCTTTTCCTAGTATTTTTAGGAGTCTGTAATTTCAAACCAAATACTTTACCAAAGACGAAAACCGTTTATAGCTTGATGTGAGATAAACTGGTTTGAGAAAGATCAGGTCCAGATAACCAGAGTTACTATCAACAATACATAGCTACCATTCTGAAAGCTGTCACAATCCTCCTGACACTGCTCCTTCTGAAAGTAACATTTGTTCGTTGCTTTTTAAAGGCTATACAGGTGTTTTTACTCATTTTAGCTTTGTTTCTGCCCCTACCTTTCTGCTATTTCTCTAGAATGTCATATATACTGTGGGTCGCTTTCACTCCCACATCAGCGATAACTCCAAAAAAAAAAGCAAACAAAGGTTTTACTTACCATATAGTTGCTATACGCGTGATCAAACATTTCAAGCACTTGGTTTCTAAAATAAACGAAAGAAAAGCATTAGTGGTCTGCCTCACAATGGCCTTTAACACACCATCTCAGAACAGCAAGGTGTGTTACATCTGAGTATCACTAACAGGTCCTCTACTAATGTACTCCAGTAAATTAAATATAGCATAATAATTTTCCTAACTCAGCTACTTTCATTCACTGCAGAAAGGAAAGCCTGTTTCTTCATCTAACATGACATTAAGTATCCAGGAATCTCTTCCAACCTCCTGTGCTTCAGCTTAAATAGCTGTAGATGTCACCAACACATTAAAGCTGGAGATGGGACACATTCCATGCCCAGCTAAAACCAACAAATAGATTTATGTTCTGCTTGTAATCACTTACACTAAAATCAACTGACACAGCATTGACTCCTGTCCGTGATTCAGAAATGGACCAGAAGTGATGAGGTACACCTCTTCCTTGTGTTAAAAGTCTTGGCAGGCAAATACTTAAGACATTCCTTGTAGATACATTTATGTGTTTGGAAAGCAGTCAGGGTGAGAAATGCTACTATATAAAAAAAAGCACTGGGTTGTTTGGTTTGGTTTTTTTTGAGACAGCACCACTCCCAATCCTTACTGTTTTACTAAGGAGCCCTGCCAGGCAAAAGGGGATGCTCATTTCTAAGCTACAATCAACATAATTCACAATCTCTGCTGATAAAACTGAGCAAAAGAGAGACAAGAACACCGCAATTATATCCTAAATATCTGATTTAGTTCACTGACTTGGAAACTGAAAAAGTAGCTTTAACTCATCAAATGCATGAAGTTAGCAAAATAGCTTTCCTCAAGGTACTTCACAGACCACATCCAGTCTGCAGAGCTGGGATCCACTGCAGCAGGCAAAACCCCAAGGTTTGGTACATGAGTGCCACATCCACCTGAACTAAGCCTACAACTCTGCTCAGTGATGTACCACACATAAAGGTTCTTAAAACTTTTATTTCTGTACATGCAACTTACATTCACAGGGCATTTTCTGAAAGAATTTCTGCACCTGACGGGATCTTGTCATTAAATAAATACACAGATAACCTGTTGCTCTTCAGAAAAGACCCTGCTTGGTGCCCCCAAATATAAACTATGGCAACACACGACTTGCATACATCTAAGGCATCAGATGATACAGCAAATGCAAGTTATGAATGTAAAAACTGTACAACCAATTGGTGAATGAAATTTAGACTCCTCATGGAGTCACATAAGGAAAACCCGCAAAACACTATACAAAGTACCCTGAGAAACCAAGATGGAGAACCCCAGTAACTGTAAAAACATCAGACGACTTAAATATCAACTTATATCTAACGATTAATAACCAGGAAATTATCCAGAGTGTTTTTCCAGCAGATTTTTTGCATCATTATTCTGTGCAACTGACCAGTAGATGAGAAGAGAATGATGAGGAAACTCCCCTAGCAATATACTAAGATTGTGATATGCTTGATCACATATTTGCCTAACGAACCCCTGCTCCACACAACATAATACATTGCCACCAATGTTGTAATCTTTATACTTCAACTAAAATCTATGCTAAAAGAGAATCAGCTTCTTACACATACACACATGAAGAACCAACACAGTTTACCTTATATACAGGAACTAGGCAAGGACACACGTAAACATTTACCTTCTATATGACTCCCAAACAGTCACATGCTCCATAGGCATAATTAGACCAATTGACTACAGACTTAAATTTACATTTGATCACTTTTACCCACAATTATATGCAACCACTGCCTGCAATCTTACAAGCTGGATCTCCCAAGCATACGGCAGAAAGCTCTGACCCCACAAGCAGCAGAGACGATGAGGTGCTGCCTGCCTTGGGGCAGGCCACAGCCAGTGCCGACCTGACCCGAAATCCCAGCCCGGCTCTGGCATACACACCTCAAACACTGACGGGATGCCATGCATCTCGTAGTCTTCATGGGGGAAAAGGGAAAGAGAGACGTTCTGCCGGGCGAGGGGCGCAGCCGCACCTGTCAAGCCCAAACCCACTCCAAGGGGTAGCGCAGATCCCCCTGTCCCAGCACGGCGGTAGCCCGGTGAGCGGCGAGAGGACGCCGGTGCACGGCAAAACCACCGCTGGTGGTGGACTCGGCCCGGTCCCCGCCGGCCTCCGCCTCGGCCGCAGAGGGCTCCGGCAGCCCCGAAGGCGACCCGGCGCCGCCGTCG